>CANTAL010000044.1:138482-233482 GCA_947650365.1 Chamaelirium japonicum
AGCCAACCCTATCACCAACATGCATAGTTGGCATCTCCTGATTGGGCGGGACTATGGGCCATGGGATGAACCCTTGGAGGATGCCACCACCACTGGCCCCGCCGCTGTCAACAGTGGTGATGACCGACGGGACGACAGTGGTCGGCGGGGGGGGCAGTGGTGGGTGGTGACCGATGGGACCAATGGTGGATCGCTGGAGGCGGGCGATGGCCGGCTGTAGGTCGATGAGGAGACAATGGTAGGGCGATGGTCGGTGGGACGACGACCACTGGTGTTGGGCGGCAACTGATGGTGGTGGCATCCCCCTATCCCATGGCTGTAGTCCCACTAATAATTAGGAGATGCCACCTATGTTAGTGATGAGGTTGGCTATGGTGTTAGTTAAATAGAATTAATCTAAGGGTCTGTTATTTTCACGAGAGACGTATGTGGGTAAATAAATTTTCCGGATAATTAGGATTTTTTCGGTGTTCTTTTAATCATATTGATGGGAAATTAGTTGCATACGGAATTAATTTAGGGAAATTTTATTCATACCCCAAAAATCTGTAACTAGCCCCCATCTCCCAACTGTTTCACAGTAACTTACTCATAATTATTTAAATACAATTTCTACCCTTGTCTTATACCCTACATACAACTAAAACTTAAAACAAAACATTTTGAATGATTCCCCCGGTCTCGAAGATCCTACTTCCCCCGGTCTGATTCCTCCATAGGCGGCAACGGGGCTCGAAGGCCCACTTCCCCCGATCGGATTCCTCCAAATGAAATCAAACCCCCTCAACAATGGGGGAAGAAGCTCTCTCTCTCTCTCTCTCTCTCTCTCTCTCTCTCTCTCTCTCTCTCTCTCTCTCTCTCTCTCTCTCTCTCTCTCTCTCTCTCTCTCTCTCTCTCTCTCTCTCTCTCTCTCTCTCTCTCTCTCTCTCTCTCTCTCTCTCTCTCTCTCTCTCTCTCTCTCTCTCTCTCTCTCTCTCTCTCTCTCTCTCTCTCTCTCTCTCTCTCTCTCTCTCTCTGGGCTTCAACATAAAGAAATGGGGTATGATCAAAGGTATAGCGGGTCATTTAACTGGGGTGTATTCAAGATGGGGTGTAAGGAGAAATGATCTTTTTGGGATAGGAATGGGGTAAGATTAAAGAAATGGGGTGTGTTCAAGTTTGTTAGAAATGGGGTTTAATTACAGATTTTTAGGGTATGAAGAAAATTTCCCTTAATTTAACAAGTTTTATGGGAAAACTTTCCCGAACAAAATAGGTATTACTTTAAAGGGCCGTGGGTTGTGGGAAAAAACAAAGGGTTATTTTGACTTTGCCCCCCAAATTTTGCCTTGAATTAGACTTTACCCTCTATATTTTCATTAATTAAACTTTATCACCAAAACTAACTGTTCCGTTTGTTGGAATTGGATCCGCTTATCAGAGTCGCAGCGGAAGCAAAAGATAGATCCGAAGATCATACGGTGTATGTTTCATTACAATTAATTCTACAAAACAATCTACATGCAAATCTATGATCTTAGCATATGGGCGGACACCCTAGAGGCATACTACGATCTACGGAAGACATGCATGCATCTAGTTAGGTGTTTAGAATCATCATACCTTATGGATCTATGATCCGGAGAGGACGAAACGATGAAGAACCGCACTTGAATCGCAAGGGAAGCTGTCGGATAGCACCTTGTCCTTTGCGAATTGAGGAATCCTCGAAGTCCCGTCTCTGAGTGCAAGGACTACGAGCCGACGGAGGAATTCGTTGCGAAGACGATGACGTGCCGGTAGATCTCCTCATTCTCTTTCTCTCTTATACCTTCTCCTTCCTTCCTCCTTCTTCTTCCTCTTTCTTCCTTGGCCGAAACCTTAGAGAGGGAGAGAGGGGAGGGAGTTCGGGTATTAGGAGAGGGGATGAGCTTAGGCCGGCTCCTCCCTCTTTACCTCTTATAGGGCCGGTCTCCTAGTGCTCCAAACATGATAGAGCCGGAACTTAGTAGATAGGGATGAGAGGGGGCGGTTTTTAGGGTTTCCAAGTGTCTGTCGTGAAGCCTGGACGAAAACGCCATTCACGAAAAGTGAAAAACTGAAAGAGAGACTAAGTGAGGTGTGCTACTCAGAATCGAGTCTCGTCAGCGCCTATGAGCTCCTGGAATTATTTCGCTCATTCTAAGATTCATATTCAATATATTCTGAGCCATATTTTAGTATTTACCAAAATACCCCTATAGCCCCTAATACATGTGAATTAGGTTCTTAGGCTCCGGGCTTGCGCTCCATCATGCTACTTCGCATCCAACGTATCCAACCAGGTCGAGGAACAATTCCTATACACAACGACAGGGTGGAACCTTTAGGGTTCGAGATCTCTAGCTCTAACCGGATCCCTGATTAACTGTTCCGGTGACACACCAAAGTTCTGTTAATCAATCCTAATCGGATTAACCCACGCAGTCACCTTGAGTGCGACGCGAGTTGAACTCTAGTGATCCTAAACTTATGTTACTCTCTAGTAACCCTGTTATCTACTATACTCCAATAATCCTTAGTCCTTCCTATTACTGGTGCCATGATACGACTCGGGCGGTGCGGAGCACCGTCAGATCCCGATCGATCATCTGATGACGAATTGATAACTTGTCATCTATAACACCACACATCTTCCGGTGCTATGCCTAACATCCGGAACATCGTTAGTCATACTGACAACCACCAGGCCTGGGTTAACTGTGTGGACAGATTAACTCATCAAAATGCACCCATCCAACACTGGACGTCGGATAACCTGTAGGGATTACATGTCACTCAAGCGCCAGCCGGGTAACCCAACGTACCGTGGTATTGGACTATGAAAGGTCCGCACACGTTGGTACATCAAAGCACCACACAACTGGTTGGCCCAGTGTACATGGTCCCTCAGGATTAAGGACAAATTATCTATAGTAGTAAGATGGTTTATGCACCAGTGTCTGAATCACTGAACTGTGCACCATCTTGGTTCCTGTTCAACACGATCATCGTGCTTGGTCAGGTGAATGGGAATCCCACGTTCCCCTGGTGGAGACTTCACCACATCCTCTACCTGCCAACAGCTTGTTCTCGGTGAAGCGACCGGCATCACCTAAGCTGTGAACTAGTTCTAGGTCTACACACAACTGGTCCACTGGGTCTCCCAAGCATGGATCCACCACGCACCTCAGCGGCCTACTGTGTTCCCTAGGGTCCTTTATTATATGTGTATTAACATATACCATAGTAGTATTCTAATTAAAACAATAACCAAAGGCATCTTTATTAATGTTAATACAGAAAATCCACGCTAAGGACACACGAGATACAACACCATCAGTTCACCATCTAAGAGAAAGGGTGAGCTGACGGAAAAGAAATGAAGTTTTGGGGGGTGAGCTGACGGAACAGTTAATTTTGGGGGGTAAAGTCTAATTAATAAAAATATGGGGGGTAAAGTCTCTCAAGGTCGGGGTCGATCGAGGGTCGGAAGGTGTGGATCGAGTTCATAAGGAGTTTGGGGTGGCTGGTAGGGACTGGGCGCACATGGAGGGTGCTGCAGTTCCTCTGAGCAACCCTTGCTGGTCCTATACTATCTTCCCCCTCTCCTCTGTATTTTCTAAAGGTATGGTTTTTCAGAGAAAACCCTACCCACTAGATCAATTATGTAGTTTCTTTGGAGATGAAGATCTTGAACTGTTCTTCTTGATTCTTTCTTTCTCTAGATGGAACCCGATTCGGGTGAAGCTCTTGAGGCTTCAGAGATGGAGAGATTGGGTGAAAATTATGTTATATAAGTTCTAATAACCGTGCTAAAATAAATCCACTAGACGAAGTTAGTGGGGTGCCCAACAACGGGCAAATGCAATCACTAGTTAGATCACACGTACAATCTAGATAATAGCGGAAGTTTATGAGTAGTGATCACGAGTTATGACACTAAAGAGCACACAAACATATATAGGTGGAAACCCTTAACGGAGATAAAAACCACTATTCGGTCGAAACCGGGTCTAGACCCTTCACACTGAGGGGTCTAGCTTCTCGTAGAAAATCCAGATAAGGTTACAGAAAAACTAGATGTGACTACACAGAGATTACCCCGTAGCCCCCTAGGTCTGCGATCTGCGCCTTCGGTGAAGTGGAGGCGACACTCTCACTTTATAGGTGCTGAACTGAGCGGACTCTTACACCTCTGTCGTCGTTCCTCTTCTTTGCTTGTCCTCCCCTCAGATGCCTTCCAAAGCTAGTGGCATCGCTAAGGGTGATCAACGTGAATAGTGTTACGGAGCGCTCTCGCAAAAGCTTTTCATATGGCGGTGGGAGTACAAGGTACGTAAAAGTAAAATAGGGGAAACAAGATAAAAAAAAAGAAGCTTGGATTTAAGGAGTAACTAGAATAGAAGGTGATCTTGACCTCTTTCACGATCTTCGATTAAGCCTAGTACACTCAAGAGATTCAAACTCTTAGAAAAACCCTCAAACACTAGTTCTAGATATAGGTGTTGGATGACACCATAGATCCTTAGCTAGCTTTGTCATCTCTAACTTGAATGAATATAAGAAGTTTGATGACTCTCAAGTGATCATTCAAGTGATGAGTCTAACCTCCATAGATTTGATTTAGGTAGGAGGTTGAAGAGAGGAAGAGAAGCGAAAGAAGTTCAAAGATGAACTCACTAAACCTAAGGTCCTCTTCTTATTTCTCACTAATTAATAAACATGGATTTATTATCCATGGACTCATTAGTAGCTAAATGGTGTAGGGGTGGACAATTTATAGCCCAAGGGAGCCCTTAGGTGGATGGCTAAGACCAAGCAAGAGATTTTTATCTCTAAGAGTCTATCTTAGCTAAGTTGTGCGTATGACCTACACGTGACAATTTTGGTTTGGATGAGCCAACCGATTCAACCCTTCCAATATATTCTAGACCGAGTCGTCCGCACGATTTTCCACGTGTCATCGTACCATAGGACTGTCCCATGTGGGGCATAAGGTGGACATTAAATAGAGTTTGTCCGACTAGGATTGTGCGCACGACTTTAGTCAGGTAGACCATACTTGATAGTCCAAAAAGACTAAGGTAAAGTTGTGCATAAGATTGTGCAGTCGTGCGCACGACTAGCCTACTATGCACTTACTAAATGTAGGGCTTCAACCCTTGTTCATACAAGGTGAAAAGTTTAGTCATTTCTTGTTTATAAAGATGTCCATACATCTTTAACATTATATATGAAATGAACATGAATGTTTAGAACAAAAATGATCATGTGTATGATATATAACTATTATAGTGGAGATAGTGTAAACAAAATTGTTGTAGCTCATTGGTAAGCTGTGGGTGCAAATTTTGGTAAGAAGTCTGCAAGCAGCGGGACCCACCGGCCCTGCCTGGTGGGCCCACGAAGACTACAACGGGACCCACCGGCCCTGCCTGGTGGGCCCACGAAGACTATCACGGGACCCACCGGGCGCGGCCCTGCCTGGTGGGCCCAATAGCCTGTGGAATCCCCCAGAAGACGGTAGCGGGGCCCACCAGCTTTACCTGGAGGATCCCCAGATGCTGCAACATAAACCGCCATCTACCACCAGAGAATCCTATAAATAGCAAAGCCTTCGAATGTAAAAGGATCCGATTTCAAATCCAGAGAGAAAATCCAGAGAGAAAATCCAGAAAGGAAGATCAGTGCCATCATCATCTGATATCTGATTTCAGAAATCAGAGATCTGGAAGTTCCAACCCTCTCAACCTTCAACTCTCCTCTACCTTCTTCTTGTCCTCGAAGAGATCAGAGAGACTTCAGTGACACTCGGCCTGTCGACGTCACTTTAATCAAAGTGTTAGTGAATTCGGGTTGCTCCATATAGCACGGAGACGTAGGCTTCGGCTGAACTCCGAGATCACATCTCCCTTGTCCAATTTTCTCTGTTTGCATCTTGTGAGCTCCAACTCCAAACGACAGATCGAACAACGCTCTTCAACTTCAACCTCAATTGACTGGTGAGGCGAGGTCTTCGGGTCGGCACGAAGATTTTCCCCCACATAAGCGACGAGGCTTCACTACAAAAAAAAACTATTATTACCGACGAACATATACTGTCGGTAATATTAAATATCCGTCGGTATAGATTTATGGCGATCGATATAATTTTCGTTGCTGGCCGTTGAAAAATATGGCGTCGGGAAAGCAAACAGTAACTGTTTAATATTTTCGTCGGTAATAAATATTAATATTGATGAAATATTATAGTCCGTCGGTACTATAAGAATAATTATATTAAACGATATGGTGTGCTTAGTGCACCTGCTGGCCGAGTAAGCCATATGGATTGGACTAGGGGTGCTTCAAACATCTGTTGGCTGATGAACCAATGCATTGATGACGAACCCATGCGAATATGGGGTGCAATGGTTGGGTGAACCATTGCCTCGAACTCTATAAATAGAGGGTATTTCCTCCAAGATTAATCACCCCATATACCTGAATGACCCAATTCTGAATGAAGTGAGATTTTTTCCAACCATTATCAATTCTACCTTTTGAGGGTGTATCCTGCTTGGATTGGAGAGTACATACTTAGCATCCGACAAACCACGGACTAGGGGTTTCTTTGTATCCTGAGGACGGTTTCTCAAATACTCCATTTGTACTCAGTTTTCACTAGAGGGGGGGAAATTTGTTTTAAAAGACAGGTAATTAATTTTTCCGTCTTGAAGTTTTTGATTAATCCATCCTTATTTATTGATCCAAATTTTCAACAGCTTTTAGACCTATGTTTTAAAACAAGTTGATGGATTACGCAATCATTGAATCGCTTCTGGCGATGTGTCTCGATTGATTGATGGGACAAAATTTGAGTCGCGTACTCGATTGTGAAAGGTGTATCCTGGTTGAATTGGAGTGTACATACTTCGCATCAGACGAATCACGGATTATGAGCTATTTTGTATCTCGATGATGGTTTATCAAATACCCTATTTGTACTCGTATTTTTTACTAGAGGGATTTTTTTTTTCTTCTAAAAAATAGCGAATTAATTTTCGTGCCTTAAAACTTTTGTTAATCCATCACTATTTATCAATCCAAAATTTCAACATTTCTTACGTTATGTGGCGTATAAATAACGCTGTGGTGCTTCTGTGGGTAGACATGCAAGAAAAAATATCTTTATGTTCGTGTGGTTGATAAGCTTCGAACAGTAGTCTCTCTGGTGCAATGGAACTTACAGGTGCTTCTCCAACCGGACACGTATGTCCTCTCTTCAGAATAAAAAGATCATTCCTTTTTTTTTTTGAAAGGTAAATAAATTTATTAAAACGGAAAAGGGAAATACAGTTTGTGGCTTAACTCAAGATGAGCAAGCAGACCCCCCCATTACAAGACTCCAATACATAGTAGCACACATGAAACAACCACCCGAAAGAAAGCAAAAGCTCTAACCGGTGTGCAACACACGCTTACCGATAGCTGCATCACCTCCAGATTCGGAAACGACCAGTAGCTCACATAGCAGCAACAGTTGCAGCAAAACTAATGTGAAAAGCAATTCCTCTGCATCAATGGAAATCAGCGTCACTCCTAGTCGTTCTATTGCAAGGACCCCTTGGTCAGCCCTCCTTGGTCCGTTTTTCAATACGAGAAGAGCAAGTAGCCAAATCCCTTACATACCATAGCCACAGCCTCTTTTTTAAGATTCAGAGATACCTGATCAAAGCCTCCATCTACATCCTCTTTCTCTTCGGCTCCGTCAAACAGGCTCTCCGAAATCGAGAAACAATCTCGGGGAACATCCATCACCATATCCACAGGAACAACACGAACACCATCAGTTACTGATACTGCACCGCCACCCGCATCTCCTCGGTCCTCCGCAACCAATGAACCACCAACAACTTTATCTACAACACTATGGCCTGTTGCACCCACTTCAGGCTGCACAACATCAACCTTGGTAACAATTCTCTCATAACATCAGCCTCAACAGCCCCACTGCCTTCCTCATCAATCTGGGTAACAGCAGCAGTGGCTGCAACCTCTGCTGGGCCAACAACAGCATCAGCAATTGTTGAGCCAACATCAGCTCCAGCCAAAGCACTGTCATCAATCTCGGCAGCACACCCAACATTCTGCGAAACATCAGTAGTACTTAGCGTAACAGCAACAGTTATAGCGCCAACACCCCCATCAGCTGCAGCAGCACCCGCCCTATCAGCATTCCCTTGGTGCACATGGACAACACCATCATCTGCCCTACCATCAGGATTTGCCCCTCCCACTGCCTCAGTGGCTCCACTGTCACCAACACCATCACAACAACTCCCCAACACAGCAAACCGAAAGCCATGCTCTCGTGAAGAAGCACCATGGGCTGCATAGACATCCGGATTCAAGGGGATTTTATCTAGATTTTTTGACCCAATATGGATCCTTGGATTGGCATCCGAATGTGCTGGGTAAACCCCTTCCCCATAAGGATTAAGAGTTTTGTCAGTCGGCTTCCGATGCTGCATAACTCGATTAGCCCCATTCCAAGTTCAATTTTTCCATTTTGGGAAAATCTTTGAATGTAACCCACAAGAATCCTCATTATGATCAAAAGTAAGGCAAGCTCAACACCGAGAGGGTTTCCCATTATAAATAACCGGCTGAACTGAAAGTAAGTTTTCCTTGTTATCCCTAGCTTCAACCTCCAAAGGAAGAGAATCATCAACACTAATCTCAACACAAAATCTTGCGTAGCCTACCATGGACAAGTCAGCAGTTGCTTAATCCATATAAAGCAGCCTACCAATGATACTGCCCATCCTGTTCAGGATATCTTCGGACCACAAGTCGACAAGGAGATTTGGGAAACGTACCATATGGGAATGTGGGTTAGCAAATGTCTCTCACAGTTCACTCCTTTGGCCCATTTAATAAGAACCACAGGCCTGCCGAGTAAATGCCATGGCCCTCCTACAAGCACTCGAATGAAATCCTCTTCGAGGTCAAACCGGAATAAGAAATGCCCCTTTCTTTAGAAAATATCTCCAAGCTTCCTTTGGGCTTCCATAGATTGCTTAAACTCGACTTAAGATGCTGAGAATGAGGCCTACGGCCTAAGACATACCCAACTAATTATAATGTATTTGCCCATAAGCTCTGATTCTTTTTCACTTCCTCCAAAGAGCAGATAGCAATCTTTCTATCCCCAATCAAAGCAGGTGGGACAAAACAGAGCAAAGAACTCCTATGAGGATTTGCCCCCCCAGAGGATGCGCCCGGCTGTCCCCCCCGTTGCCCCAGGGCCCAGACTAGGCTTTGCCTTTTAGACCTTTCCGCAAACACCTGCCCTGTACTGTGGGACACTACTATAGCAAAAGAGGTCTGCCCTGGTTTTCAGCAACCACATCTCTCGCATCACCTGAGTTCAATCTTGGGCTATGGGGGGAGAATTGGAGGGGAGGAAATCCTGATCCCCCAGCTCTAAGGGAGCAACACTACCCACCCGAGACTCCCCAAAAAGATCATCTCTTATGATGACAATGAAGGGTGCGATAATGTTCTTGTGATGATAATGAATATCTTGCTTTAATTTGATCTTTATTATTGCATGCTATAAAGTATAAATTAGGTTGTCAAGTACAAATTATTGATCTTCAATATTAGATATATACTTTAGGGTTCGCTTCTCCGTACCGAACCCTTCTCCACCATCCATCTCATTTTCCTTGCATCCTAGTGGTAGAAGTGTGCGCATTGTGGGGGAAAAATCTTCGTGCCAATCCGAAGACTTCACCTCACCAGTCAATTGAGGTTGAATCGAAGATCGTTGTTCGATCTGTTGATTGGAGGGTAGGTTAGGATGTTGATGTTTTGATGACTTTGAGTTATCGCCTTCAATATGCAAACAGAGAGAGGTGCAATCAGAGAGAGTTAACACGAGAGGTGATCTCGGAGTTCAGCCGAAACCTACGTCTCCGTGCTATAGGGAGCAACCCGAATTTACTATCGCTTTGCTCGAAGTGACCTCGACAGGCTGAGTGTCACTGAAGTCTCTCCGATCTCTTCAGAGACAAGAAGAAGATTGAGGAGAGTTGAAGGATGGGAAGCTGGAAATTCCAGAGCTCTGGTTTCTGAAATCAGATATCAGATGATGGCACTGATCTTTCCTCTGGATTTTGAAACTGGTTTTTGGATCCATTTACATTTGAAGGCTCTGCTATTTATAGGATTTCCTGTGATGAAATATGGGGCAAATGACGGTTTCTGCTGCCGTTTCTGGGGGATTCCACAGGCTGGGCTAGTGGGTCCCTCTGTCGTTTCTGGGGATTCCACAGGCAGGGCCAACGGGATCCACGGAAGCCTCTGTGGGCCCACCAGGCAGGGTCGGTGGATCCTGCGGAAGTCTCTGTAGGCCCACCTGGCAGGGTTGGTGGGTCCCGCGGAAGTCTCTGTGGGCCCACCAGGCAAGGCCGGTGGGTCCTGCGGAAGCCTCTGTGGGCCCACCAGGCAGGGCCGGTGGGTCCCGCGGTAGTCTTTGTGGGCCCACCAGGCAGGGCTGGTGGGTCCCGCGGTAGTCTCTGTGGGTCCACCAGGCAGGGCTGGTGGGTCCCGCGGTAGTTTCTGTGGGCCCATCAGGCAGGGCCGGTGGGTCCGCCCGTGGGTCCCGCGGTTTGTAGACCTCTTTACCAAAATTTGCACCCACAGTTACCCCTTCCAAGTTAGCTAGAGACCACCCTGGCTGGCTTGGATTCTTGGTGCAAAATTAACAACCCCCTGTCATGAGTGCAAATGAAGTTCGTTTGAGCATTGGTGCCAAAGGACTGATCGGTCAAAGTTGACCGATCGGTCAATTCTGACCGATCGGTCAACTTTGACCGATCAGTCCTTTGGCCCGATCGGTCAAAGCTGACCGATCGGCCAATTTCAACCGGTGGCGGTCGGAGTTCAGCCGAAGCCTACGTCTCCGTGCTATAGGGAGCAACCCGAATTTACTATCGCTTTGCTCGAAGTGACCTCGACAGGCCGAGTGTCACTAAAGTCTCTCCGATCTCTTCAGAGACAAGAAGAAGATTGAGGAGAGTTGAAGGATGGGAAGCTGGAAAATCCAGAGCTCTGGTTTTTGAAATCATATATCAGATGATGGCACTGATCTTTCCTCTGGATTTTGAAACTAGTTTTTGGATCCATTTACATTTAAAGGCTCTGCTATTTATAGGATTTCCTGGGATAAAATCTGGGGCAAATGATGGTTTCTGTTGCCGTTTCCGGGGGATTCCACAGGCTGGGCTGGTGCGTCCCGCTGTCGTTTCCGGGGATTCCACAGGCAGGGCTGACGGGTCCCACGGAAGTCTCTGTGGGCCCACCAGGCAGGGCCGGTGGGCCCCGCGGAAGTCTCTGTGGGCCCACCTGGCAGGGTTGGTGGGTCCCGCGGAAGTCTCTGTGGGCCCACCAGGCAGGGCCGGTAGGTCTTGCGGAAGCCTCTATGGGCCCACCAGGCAGGGCCGGTGGGTCCCGCGGTAGTCTCTGTGGGCCTACCAGGCAGGGCTGGTGGCTCCCGCGGTAGTCTCTATGGGCCCACCAGGCAGGGCTGGTGGGTCCCGCGGTAGTCTCTGTGGGCCCACCAGGCAGGGCTGGTGGGTCCCGCGGTAGTATTTGTGGGCCCACCAAGCAGGGCCGATGGGTCCGCCGGTGGGTCCCGCGGTTGTCTCTGTGGGCCCACCAGGCAGGGCCGGTGGGTCTGCCAGTTTGTAGACCTCTCTGCCAAAATTTGCACCCACACGCATTATTCTAGGGGCCATGCGATGAACCCTAGGTGGATGTCAGAGATCCTCCTTAAGGTCATCAGAAGCCTAGGTCCTATGAATTTCGGTACGCTACTGAAGAGGGTACCATAAAATTTTCCCTAGTACATTATTTTTTCATAACCCATCAATATTTTTCAAACATTAATATATAGTTTCTAATTAAAAGTCTAGCTTATTTCTACACTAAAAATATTACTTACCATAATTTTTTTTTGCGAATTCCCTCTTAGTGAATGAGAGAGGGGGCAGTTGCCCTAAACCCCTACCAGTCTATTAAAGATAGTAAAATTTACAAGGAAACAGAGGAGCAACAAACTAAAAGAAAGGTACACAATTAACATCAGCTCAATAGTGCCATGATCCTCACCTTGAGTTTGTTGTTCAACAGCAGAGGCAGAGCCAACTAAGGCCCAGTGGGGGCACCTGCCCCCACTGGGATTTGAGATGTTAAAAGGCCAATTTCCCTTTGCCCCCCTAAAGTTTAGCTCAAAAATCATTTAACACCCATGTAGTTAATTTTTTTCCAAATCGCTTCCCAAAGTTTGAAATATTAGCACATTACCCCTTTTGTCAACTACTTAATTTTCTCATTTGGTAGCACTCATTTGGTGCCGTACCACTCAAAAAGAAAAAAATCCCTCATTTGGTAATATTTATCTGATCAAAAACTGATTTGAAGGGTGAAAATTGTAGTTATTTTAACTATAGAGGGGTTAAGTTTTTTTTACCTAACCTTTAGGGGGCAAAGTGTAATTTATCTAAATTTTATACCCCTTAGAGGCATGTGTCAGTCCAGCCCTATGGAACCCCCACCCCACTAAAATCTAAATCCAAGAATGGCCACCAAATACAATTAGTGCATCTGAAGAAAAAAAAAAACAATTCATCTCCAGTAACCAACCTCGACGACGACCTTGAAGTTGTGGGGGAAAATCTTCGTGCCGACCCGAAGACTCTCGCAGCACCAGTCAATTGGAGTTGAAATTGACGTTGAAGATCGTTGGTCGATCTGTTGATTGCAGTTGAAGCTTTTGATATGTAAACAGAGAGATGCAATCAGAGAGATTGTTGACACGAGATGTGATCTCGGAGTTCGGCCGAAGCCTACGTCTCCGTGCTATAGGGAGCAACCCGAATTCACTAACACTTATGCTGGAGTGATCTCGACAGGCCGAGTATCACTGTAAACACTGATCTCTTCGAGGGAGAAAGAAGATCAAAGAGAGGTGGAAGATGGGAAGTTGGAAATCCCAGAGCTCTGGTTTTAGAACTGAGAATTCGATCTCAGATTCGATCCTTTTACATTCGAAGGCTCTGCTATTTATAGAAGTCTCTGGTGGTAAATGGCGGTTTTGTGCTGTCGTATCTGGGGATCCTCCAGGTAAGGCTGGTGGGCTCCGCTGCCGTCTTAGGGGGATTCTACAGGCTCGTGGGCCCACCAGGCAGGGTCGGTGGGTCCCATGGTAGTCTTCGTGGGCCCACCAGGCAGGGCCGGTGGGTCACATGGTAGTCTTCGTGGGCCCACCAGGCAGGGCCGGTGGGTCACATGGTAGTCTTCGTGGGCCCACCAGGCAGGGCCGGTGGGTCCCGTGGTAGTCTTTATGGGCCCCCCAGGTAGGGCCGGTGGGTCCCGTGGTAGTTGGTCAACTTCTGCCAAAATTTGCACCCACAGTTACCCCCTCCAAGTTAGCTAGAGATCATCTGGCTGGCTTGGATTTGGTGCAAAAAACAGCAACCCCCTGTCTAAAAAAGGTACAAAGAGGCTTGTCGAAATATTAGTATAAAAAAGGCTGATCGGTCAATTTTGACTGATCGGCCAATTTTGATCGATCGGTCAAATTTCAACCGGTCAAAAATCGGGTGATCGGTCAAAAAACATGGTTTTTTGACCGATTCAGTAGGAAATTTGACCGATCGGTCGAAATTTGACCGATCGGTTAATTTTTGACCGATCGGTCATTTTTGACCGATCGGTCATATTTGACCGATCGGTCATATTTGACCGATCGGTCAAATTTTGACCGATCGGTCAAAATTCAACCGGTCAAGAATAGGGTGATCGGTCAAAAAACATGGTTTTTTGACCGATTCAGTAGAAATTTGACCTATCAAATTATTTTTGCCGATCGGTCAAGTTTGGCCGATCGGTAAAAAATTATCCGGTCAAGGTTCGAGTGATCGGCAAAAAAACTTTGGTTTTTTGCCAGATCCAGTAGAAATTTGACCGATCGAATGATTTTAGCCGATCGGTCAATTTTGACCGATCAGTTAAAAAATATCCGGTCAAGGTTCGAGTGATCAGCAAAAAACCTTGGTTTTTTGCCAGATCCAGTAGAATTTTGACCGATCGAATGATTTTAGCCGATCGGTCAAGTTTGACCGATCGGTTAAAAAATATCCGGTCAAGGTTCGAGTGATCGGCAAAAAACCTTGGTTTTTTGCCAGATCCAGTAGAAATTTGACCGATCGAATGATTTTAGCCGATCGGTCAAGTTTGGCCGATCGGTTAAAAAATATCCGGTCAAGGTTCGAGTGATCGGCAAAAAACCTTGGTTTTTTGCCAGATCCTGTAGAAATTTGACCGATCGAATGATTTTAGCCGATCGGTCAATTTTGACCGATCGGTTAGAAAATATCCTGTCAAGGTTCGAGTGATCGGCAAAAAACCTTGGTTTTTTGCCAGATCCTGTAGAAATTTGACCGATCGAATGATTTTAGCCGATCGGTCAATTTTGACCGATCAGTTAAAAAATATCCGGTCAAGGTTCGAGTGATCGGCAAAAAACCTTGGTTTTTTGCCAGATCCAGTAGAATTTTGACCGATCGAATGATTTTAGCCGATCGGTCAAGTTTGACCGATCGGTTAAAAAATATCCGGTCAAGGTTCGAGTGATCGGCAAAAAACCTTGGTTTTTTGCCAGATCCAGTAGAAATTCGACAGATCGAATGATTTTAGCCGATCGGTCAATTTTGACCGATCAGTTAAAAAATATCCGGTCAAGGTTCGAGTGATCGGCAAAAAACCTTGGTTTTTTGCCAGATCCAGTAGAATTTTGACCGATCGAATGATTTTAGCCGATCGGTCAAGTTTGACCGATCGGTTAAAAAATATCCGGTCAAGGTTCGAGTGATCGGCAAAAAACCTTGGTTTTTTGCCAGATCCAGTAGAAATTCGACAGATTAGTTGAAAGTTTTGAACCTGCCCTCAGAGAGGGTTTTACGGCTATTCTGTTCTGATCTTCTGGCAGAGTTTTGAACATCGATGGAGCTTGATCCTTCCTGTTTTGAGTCTTTGGTTGGCTTGAATGAGGCTTTTAACCGGCGGTCCGGTTTACTCAGACCGGTGGGTCGCTTGGACCGTTGGTTCACGTGGACCGGTGGTCCGACGTTTCGTCTGGTCCGACGGTTCGCCTGATTTTGCGCTTGCTACGGATGGATGCCACGTGTTCCTACAAAAACACGCGATTTGATATGGTGAAGACACGTGTTTTCTCGATTTGCGTACCTGGTTTTACCCTGGGTATATAAGTTTCACTGGCTGTCATTTTTGCCTCACGCTTCTAAAATTTTTCGAAGTCCAGACTCTTTTGCTCCCGATTTCTGCTCTTGCTCGATCGATCAGATGGCGTCTTCTGGAAGTTCGAAGAAGTCTGGCGGGGTCCCTTCGAAGAGGAAAGGGAAGGAGACCGTTGAGGTTCCATCCCCTCCGAAGGGTCGAGGCAAGGGCAAGGCCGCACTTACTGAACTTGGACAGCTGGGCAAAAGGCACCAAGGGGTTGGGTTTGCCTCTGCACCGTCAAGGCCAGAGCAGATTCCCAAGGCAAAGTTTGTCCTCTGCCCGCAGTTACCTCTGTCGGTGGAACCGGAATTTGGGTATAACATTGGCGGCAAACTCACTGACGTGAAGAGGGAGAAACTGCAGAAGCTGTTAGCGTGTTTTACTGAGGGGAAGGCCCAGCCAGCGCTTCCGGGAGTTATGTCAGCTTTTGGCATTGACAGACGGACAATCTTTGTCTCGTATGCGAGCAAAGAGCAGGTGATGGGGACTATCGTCACGATCGGCCAGCTCAACTGTGGACTGCGCCTTCCACTGCCTCCCTTTGCTGCGAGGTTACTGAACCTCTCTGGTCTCTGTCCCGGGCAGGTGACTGGAAACTCCTGGAGGATCATCTACGCTTTCTGTCGCGTAGAATCGGACTTCCAGAAGGAGCTGAGTGAATGTTATTCCAGCCTCCCTGAAGGTGAAGAAGCCCGGATAGAGTTTGGATATTTTTTCTATCACTACCGATGGGCCTGGAGGAAAGACAGTCCATTCTTCTATCTGACGGGTGTGTCTGCTCTTCGACCGATCGAGGACACTATTGGTTCTGATAAGCTTTACACTGACTGGCCGCTGTCGGTATCTGGTGCCTGGACTCCGATGTCTGTTCCTGAGGTCCCGCGATACAATGTGCATGATGAAATAGACATGTTCAGTGTAGGAGGAGCTCTTGCGTGGTCTCCGGAGCAGGTGGGAGCTGTTGATAATCTCTTCCTGGAATTAACCTGCGGGACCCGATCTTGGAAGCAGTTCTCGAACTGCCCAGTTCGACACGGCAAGGCCAACCTTCTCCACCGATCGAAGGCCCGCTATGAAGACAATGAGGTCATCTACTCGGATTACGAGGAGGACCCTCAGTCTGGAAAGATTGTTAGGAGGCTTCGGTTCGAGAAGAAGGTTTATGGAGCCAGGCGCGCACTTCCCTCGGAGGAGAAACTGGTAACTCCGAAGGGACCAGCGAAGAAGAAAAGGAAAGTGCTAGTTGAGGAGGAGAAGAAAAAAGAAGAAGAGGGGGAAGAAGAGGAAGGTGAAGAGGAAGGTGAAGACGATGGTGATGATGATGATTCCGACGACAGCAGCGACAGTGGTGAAGGAAATGGAGACGATGGTGAGGGCGAAGGACATGGGGGTGGCGAGGAAGAAATTCCTCCCACCCCCACTGGTGGTACCGAAGGACATGGGGGTGGTGAGGAAGAAATTCCTTCCACCCCCATTGGTAAGGCCGATGAGGATTCGCAGCCGATCCTTATTGACCAAGTTAAAGCTCGCAAGATGGAAGCGGTCATGGATGCAACGGGCGATGGCCCTAAGGTGATTCCTACTTACGACTTCGGGGAGCTGAAAAAGAACCCGCTGCGCTTCAAGATTAGGATATCGGGGAGTGGTGGGGTTGGAAGCAACCCTGCACCTCTCGATCAAATACCTCCCGAGGTTCCCCGTCTCGAAGGGGCGACAATAAGTGGGGGTGTGGAGGTTGAACAACCCCCACCCCCTTCGCGATCTCTGGCGGAGGAAGTTGCTGCTATGGTGGCAGGGCTTACCTCCTCGAGTAGACAAGAAGACAAAGGGGGAGCATCACCTCCTCGAGATGTTCCCTCTCCTGCTCACTTGGAGAGAGGAAGCCGGGTGGGTGATGCTACTCCTCATCCTTTGCCAGAGCCAACCCCCACCAAGGAGAAATCGACCCCCAAGGGTAAGAGCTCCGACAGTGGGAAGGGAAAGGCTCCCCAAGTCGAGGCTTCAGGTATCTGTACTAACCTGTTTTGATTGACTTCCTTGTCTTTGAAGCTCGAAAATATATTAACACTTAGAATTGCTGTATGGATTATAGGTACACCTGCTGGCCCGGCTAAGAAGAAGATAAGGAGTTTGGGTGATGTTGACATCAATCATCCCACTAACACGATCCGGAAGCTTTGCAATCTTTCGGATGCTACTTTTGAAGAAGCCTTTGATCGGCTTGAAATAGTGGTATGTGCATATGCTTGACCGATCATTTGAGTTGTATCTTCAGAATAATTCTAACTCTTTGTCCATTTGCAGAACTCAGCCTGTTTGAGAATCGCAAGCAAGCTTTCCAGGAAGGCAGGAGAACGGGAGGCCGCATCCGAGGTAACCCGTTTGACGGCCGAACTGAAGGCTGTGAGCAAGGAGAGAGATAGGCTGAGGGAAATCCTGTCTTCGAAGAAAACCTCTCTCAAGGCCAAGATTGAGGATCTTCGCAAGGGGAAGCTGGAGATCAAGGGGCTGCAGGATCGTTGTGAGGCGCAGAGTCACGAGCTTGAATCCTTGAAGAATCGACTCTCCAAGGTTGAGGACGTGTCCTGCGGTCGCACCAGCGAGATCAAGGAGCTGAAAGAACGACTTGCTACTCAACATGCTGCTTTTACTGCCAGGGAAGAGACTTCCAAGAAGGCACTAGAGCATGCATTGTCTGAATGCAAGAGTTACAAAGAAACGGCCGAGAAAGCGGCAGAGGCACTCAGGGCACATGTCAGCAGTATCCGATCCTCGAAAGCTTCGGTTGCGAGCAAGGCTCGTGGCGAATCTGAAGGGGAGAAGTCACGCGCTCCAAGCGTAGCCAAGCCCTGATGTGTTTTTGCCTTTTTCTTTGTTGTTTACACTTGTAAACTTTTGATATGTAGCAGCTCGACATTGTACTTGACCAATTTTTGATAATAGAAGATATCTTTCTGGTGCTTGAAATTGAATGTCTTGAGTTGAATGTCATTGAATGTCCTGTTCTGGATAGCATTGAAATATTTGAATACATATACACACTTGAATGCAAAGGGATGAGTCGCAACTCGATCACCCAAACTGTTGAATAACTTGAAAATTGAACTTTGTTGGAGCACGACTTGAAATCGTTAACATTTGTACGTGAGGGGTTGAGTCGCAACTCAAGCACCCAAACTTGTTAGACGATATTGAAATTGAAGGTTGTGTTGTAGCACAACTTGAAATCATTAACATTTGTATGTGAGGGGTTGAGTCGCAACTCAAGCACCCAAACTTGTTAGACGATATTTGAAATTGAAAGTTGTGTTGTAGCACAACTTGAAATCGTTAACATTTGTATGTGAGGGGTTGAGTCGCAACTCAAGCACCCAAACTTGTTAGACGATATTTGAAATTGAAAGTCATTTAACGTTTGCACGTAAGGGGTAGTGTCGCAACACGAACTCCCAAACTCGTTAAATGACCAGTGACTTGAAGGTTGTGTTGTAGCACAACCCGAAACCGTTTAACATTTGCGTGTAAGGGGTTGAGTCGCAACTCAATCACCCAAACTTGTTAAACGACCTGGTAATTTGAATGCTGATAACTTTGAGCTTGAATGTAGATAGCTTGAAACTGCTCCAGAATTTGAATCGATAAGATGAACATTTGAAAGCAATCTTTATCCAGCTTAGAATTTACATCGAGGATAGAGCATTTTGAAATGTCTAGCTTTCCAAGTTCGTGGCAATTGATAGGATCCTTTGCTTTCTCCTGATTTCGATCATGTCTGGACTTTCCCAGTTGGGAGCTAGTTTCCTGCTGCTGTGTTTTCTGGCAATACGAATAGTTGCTTGAAAGTTGATCATCTCTAACCCCCAGATCTTTCAATCTCAAGGGAGATCTTCACTGTCGATGCTTGACGGAATGATCTTGCCCGCCTTTGACAAATTCTTGGAGATGTCCTATACGTAGCAGATCTTCCAAATGATACTTTAGCCGGTGGCATTGATCGGTAGAATGCCCATGACTGCGATGGAAATCACAGTAGACTGTTTTATCTGCAGTGAACTTGGTGTCGGGCTGCAGTGGATTAGGCCATCGGAGGAACTCTTCGTGCTGAATGCGATCGAGGATTTGCTCGATTGGTAAATTCCACTCGGTGAAAGTGGTCTTATTTGGAGGAGATCGACGTCCATCATTTCTTGACCGCTTACTGGCTGGAGGGGCTGCTGCCTCAGCATTGTGGGCCTTAGCAGCATACTTTGGAGCTTCTCTCTCAGCGGGTCTTCGTTTTGTTTCTCGCCCTTTTCGAGCGACTTGATCGTCTTCGACCTCGATCTCTCTCTGGATTCGATCAAACATAGCTCCCAGAGAAGGAGGGGGATTACGGATGAAGTCGTTGTAGATGTGCAGATCGAAGCGGAGAGCGTTCTGGAAAGCCAACATGATGGCTTCATCGTCCAGATGTCTTCCAGAGAGGGCAGCATGCTCGTTGCGAAATCTCCTAGTGAAACTTCAGAGAGTCTCGTCAGCACCCATCCTTAGCCGATAGAGAGAGTCAAGCTTCTTTTCGGGCTTCAGATTGAGCTGATAATGCTGCACAAAGAGTTTAGCCAAAACATCGAACTGGGTGATGGACCCAGCTCGGAGATTATGATACCAGTCGAGCGACGGTTCATCGAGACTTCCTGCGAAGGTGCGGCAGAGCACATTGTTTTCTTCTTCGTGCGGCGTTAAGGCTTGCTTGAAGGCAAGGATGTGGAGAGTAGGATCTCCTCTGATGCAGTTGAATTTGGGGAGGATTGGAGTCCTCCATCCCCTTGGAAATGTTGTCTCAAAGAGACTTCGATGTAGAGGCCCGGCAGAAGAATAGCCACCCCTGCGACCATGTCCTCGACCTAGAGGTGGGTCAAGAGGCAAGATCGCAAGGTCTTGCTCAGGCATTGTAGTATTTGCCGGTTGAAGTCGATGCCGGAGGTCCGATCCAAGCCCACGCTGAAGTGGAATGGAAGGGGAAACTCGACTCTTTGAAGGAGCGCCTTTCATTTGGTACCTCCTTGGTATGTTGAGTTTTGAAGGTGTCCTCTTGTCGCAGTTGCGGCCAGAAGACGATTGGGAAGACTCGTCTTCGAGGCGATCCCAAACACTTTGCTTCCAGGGGGTAGCAGAGGGAGTTGGATCACGTCGAATCCTCTCGAGGGCAGTAGTACCCATTGACCTCCGTTGTTCGGAGTGGATGGAATGTCGAGGAAGATCGACTCTCTCGCTTGTGGAGGGGATTGGAAGAGCGATTCCAGCCTCAGAGGCTGCCTTCTTCAGAGCATCCCTCTCAGCAGTGAGGGTGGCATTCTGTTTTGCCAATTGAAGCAGCTGGAAGTCGACTGCAGAGATTTGGTAGGTCGATGGAGGGTCTTCAGCAGGAGCGGGTGTTGTTTGCCCAATCGACTGTCGCGCGGGGTGGGCGATAGGTCGATCGACAGATTTGCCACTCCCTGAACGAACCCCCATCTCGGGGACAGCAAGGGGCTGTCCGAAGTTTAGCCTTTGACTCATTGAACGAGTCTCAGGACGAGGTTGTTGTTGAGTGTTACTTCCTTCTGGTTGACCCTGGTGCTTCGGCCTCGCCATTCAGAGAGCGAAGGGTGCAACGAGAATGCCGACGTCCGATCAGTTGTCTGATCAACTGAGGAGGCGAGGAAGTTTGACTATCAAGATCAGTTGTAGGTTCAACCGATCAAGTAGTAACGGAGAGTTGAACTTTTTGATCGGATCCCACAGACGGCGCCAAACTGTGGGGGAAAATCTTCGTGCCGACCCGAAGACTCTCGCAGCACCAGTCAATTGGAGTTGAAATTGACGTTGAAGATCGTTGGTCGATCTGTTGATTGCAGTTGAAGCTTTTGATATGTAAACAGAGAGATGCAATCAGAGAGATTGTTGACACGAGATGTGATCTCGGAGTTCGGCCGAAGCCTATGTCTCCGTGCTATAGGGAGCAACCCGAATTCACTAACACTTATGCTGGAGTGATCTCGACAGGCCGAGTATCACTGTAAACACTGATCTCTTCGAGGGAGAAAGAAGATCAAAGAGAGGTGGAAGATGGGAAGTTGGAAATCCCAGAGCTCTGGTTTTAGAACTGAGAATTCGATCTCAGATTCGATCCTTTTACATTCGAAGGCTCTGCTATTTATAGAAGTCTCTGGTGGTAAATGGCGGTTTTGTGCTGTCGTATCTGGGGATCCTCCAGGTAAGGCTGGTGGGCTCCGCTGCCGTCTTAGGGGGATTCTACAGGCTCGTGGGCCCACCAGGCAGGGTCGGTGGGTCCCATGGTAGTCTTCGTGGGCCCACCAGGCAGGGCCGGTGGGTCACATGGTAGTCTTCGTGGGCCCACCAGGCAGGGCCGGTGGGTCACATGGTAGTCTTCGTGGGCCCACCAGGCAGGGTCGGTGGGTCCCGTGGTAGTCTTCATGGGCCCCCCAGGTAGGGCCGGTGGGTCCCGTGGTAGTTGGTCAACTTCTGCCAAAATTTGCACCCACAGAAGTGTTTGCTGCTCACAAGTCGCAGCCTCGCAGGGGTCACACCGGCGCACCACATGGTCTGCTACTTTGCTAGACTGACTCCTGAGCATTGATTCCCTCTGCTTGACTGCATCCAGTGTCCCTTAAAACAATAGCCCGTTAAGTTCTACCCACGCCTGCAATATCATGAAAAGGGGTAACTTTTAAGGTTTTAAATTTTCTTGCCCCCACTAGAGTGAAATCCTGACTTCGCCACTGTTCAACGGGGTGGCCCATGTTTTAAGTGTCTTCTCTATGTGTCCGATCACTTGCAGGCTGGAACAACCTCAATCCTATTCCTCTCCAATCATAAGTTCTAGCACGTTGCCTTAATGACTAAATCCCATAGGCTTGGGATCTTAGGGCCTTTGGGACTGTTCACTTCCACATAAGGGTCCAAAGCGATATGAGGGTGGTGGGATGTCCTCTTAGTTGCATCTTCCGATTGAAATAATCCCAAATGGTTCTAGTATATATATGAGCATGATAAAAAAAAGTTGGGAACATGTCACTATATATATGAAGTTATCGCAGTAAGGGCATCGGGTATGAGGCATGTTGGAATAATTTATCTTCAATAAATTCTCCTTTGCAAGGACTTATTCTGAATAGCTATATAAGGCCATGAAGACTCTCACTTTGTTTGGAACTTTGGCTTTCCAACCTGTTCACGCTGCTGGGCTCTATGGGGGGCTTTTTGCCGTCGTTCGATTTCTCCAACAATCAATTGATTAATTATGAAATACATAGAATATTGTAGGTTGTTGAGAGTAGAGAGAGGATACAAATATTTGGTGTCGAAGTTCAACTGAAGCCTACGTCTTCGGGCGGTAAGTTGTAACCTTAAATCCACTATCTTTTTAGTAATTTGAGCTATCCCTTGACAGGCCGAGGGAGGTTTGTATAAAGAAGTGGGAGAGAAATAGAAGTCGAAGGTCGGGGATGAGACGTGGTCTCAAATCCGACTAGCCTGAAGGCATACCTCTGCTATTCCATACGAAACTGAAGATGCTTGAACTAGCAGAAAGTCCTTCTGCTGTTGTCATCTAGTGTATATATAGCTGATGTACTTCCATAATAGCCAGAGCTGATGTGGCAATCTGTAATTGTTCCACATGGCAATCTGTGATTGGTCCATGTGCGAGCCTCTGCAGCCTTACTAGTTGGTATTTGAATGGAGAATGAGTTTTCCTTGTGGGTCTCATGTGGTATAGGTATTTACTAGTTGTTCTTGCTCTGAATGGACCAAAAACTATCCTCGTGGGCCTCTGGAGATACGGGTCTCTATGGGCCTGCTGGTAGGCCATGAGCTGTCCTCATAGTCATTTGGAAATGCCGGTCTCTGCTGGCCTACTAGTGGGCCACGAGCTATCCTCGTGGGCCTATGAGACAAGGGCCTTTGTTGGCCTGCTTTTTGATAGGCTGCGGGTTCATGGGCCGGCTAAGTGTCTTAGCCATTTTTTGCACCCACAGGCTCTGCATGCTAATCCCATGCAGGTGCTTGTGCAAAGAGTTGATAGTAAACTTGCCTAATGGGTTGAGTCTCGAAAAGGAAAATCCTGGTTGGTTTTGTGATGGCGAATACGGAAAGGATAGCTTGAAGGTATGCTAGTTGGGTTGTGAGAGACCCTAAGAGTCGTCGCACAAAGGTGGGTTTCCAGGTGGTGGAATTTTCTTCGAAAGAAGCTTGTGCTATGGTGGACACTCCTTGGAATCTTACCAATGCATATAACTCCAGTGAGATGATCTTCAAAGGGTTCTCCTCTACCCACACATCTTTCGAAAACTTAATCTTGCTCCGGTTGCTGAGGATAAATTTATTCTAGCATTTATAAGTGTCTTGGATCTTAATTATGCCTCTCCAGAAAGGTGTACTTACCTAGAGATCCTGTTTTAAAGTCGCAGAGATTCTTTATCCCTAGGCCCCCTTGATCTTTAAGTAAGCAAGGCTTCTTCCATTTCAACAGATCGAATTACAGAATGCATCTCTAATGACAAACCTGTGAAATTTCCTCTATCCCAAAACCCAGGTATTGAGATGTGGTTCCATCATACATAGAAGGATCATTTCCGCCCTCTACTTTACCAAGGTAGGACTAATCCTCCAACATTTCCCCTCATGTGGAGGCTAATCTTTTGTGGTCCTTGTCACGTGGATGATAGATGTGTGAGGACCCACACCCAGTAGTTGAGTGATACGGTTAGGCTCTGATACCATGTGAGATTTCCTCTATCGCAAAACCCAGGTATTGAGATGAGGTCCCATCATACATAGAAGGATCGTTTTCGCCCTCTACTTTACCGAGGTGGGACTAATCCTCCAACAAGACCAATCTCTCCCCGGCCAACACCTAACCACCACAGTCGTTTGCTTAGATCCCTAGGGTGAGACGATTTGGTGACGACCGTACAAATGGCGAAGTTGCTGAGTTTGGATATGGAGTGATCGAGGGTATCATCGTACTCTAGGACCCTGATGGAAGTGTGGAACGGAGGAACATGCAATCGAGGGTGCACCATGGATTTGGCCTCACGAGAGGGCGGTGTACGCGCTCTGGCAACAATATATAGGATCTATGGCCTAACCCTCCACACCTCCTACACACCATGGCGTTCCGCCTCTGGTTGGCCCAATGCCCTCTCTCACTGCACCTAAAACAGGAAAATCCACCGGCAATCCCCTCCCTCTAAATACAGCCTCTCAGCAGGTTTGAGGCTCCATCGCTAGTCGGGGTGGTCTCTTTAAGGCCCCAGCATAGAACTGTGGTGGAGTAAATGCTAGCTGGGACTCGAGTCTGCGTAAAATCTGGTGCTCAGGGTGGGTCTTGGGTTCAAGATGAGGGGCTCTTGATGGGAGTCTTGATCTCCGGGTTAGAGAAGAAGCCTGCAGGTAGGGGGGCTGGATGGCAGATCATTCCTCTTTTTTTTTTTTTTGAGGGGGTAAAAATATATATTATAACTATAAATCGAAATTACAGATCATAGCTTTACTCTAAATGAGAAAGCAGTAGCAAAGTCCAAGGGATTTAACAAAATGCAATACACACTAAACCATTGGCAGAAGCCAGTAAAAGCAAAACCTCAACCGCACCTATCATACATCACACACATCCTCAAAGGCAAGCGCCATGCCATGCCGCTCTCACCACGCGCATCTCCACCTAATACTGCAAGAGAGCACATCTATCGCCGACCTTGACTCGCCCTGCTACGAGAAATCCTATCACAAAGACCCTTTGGCCACCTCTCCTTGGTTCGTTTACCAATACGCGCAGACCGGGATTACTCCTGCTCCCTAGCCAAAATCTCCTTCTTGAGCTCCAGGGATGCCAGGTCATTGCCTCCATCAACTGCCTCACCACCAGTATCTCCAGATTCCAAAGGATCACCAGATTTAGAAAGTATATCCCCCTCTTGCAAATCTAAATTCGCCCCATCCTCTTGTCTATCCTCCTCGACATGAGAATCCCCTTCAATGTCAAGAAAGGTTAACAAAAAAGGATCAACTTGTAGAAAATAGATTCTGATTTGGTCATGCCGGAAAGAATTCATCATTGAAGTCCCCTCGTTCTCGAGGAGCCATGGGCAAGTTACCCACACATAACATGTTTCTCCATTGAAGGTGCTCCACAAAAATTTTGAGCTTCGCGGCCCTTTCCTTGCTCAAGCCGCCCAACTCAATAGTTTGAGTAAAATTTAATCCTTGAGCATCAAACGGCCAGTCCTGCATGTCAAGTATATCATCCAAGTCCTCCTCCGAATCTGAGTCATCAGCACTTCCAAGCCCATCAACACTAACTGCATCCGCTGTAGCATCAGCTCGCGTAACATGAGCCTCTGCCTTCGAACCTTCTGTGTCTGTCACACCATCTTGAAGATCATTCCTTGGGTGTTGCGTTGGTGGGGGTGGTGTCTGTAATGACCACCCTGCTATCCATGAGAAAATCATTACATAACTGTGATACCATATATATCACTAGTGCATGCCCGTGCTTGTCGGCACTGCAGCGTTCCGCCTTCGGCGGCAACACACCTGTCAGCAATGCACTAGGCCAGGTGCATCATTGCCACATGATGACAACCATCACGATAGGTGCATTGCACTCAACCCCATCTACATCTTGTAGGTTTCTCTAATTTAAATGGTGATTACAAAGAGAGGGTTAGCTCCGGTGTTCGTACGTTATGGGCTCATGATGCCAGATCAGCTGTTATCACGGCTATACCAAAGTTTTTCTCGCTATCCATAGGTCTCTTCTCTACCACGAAAACCCCCCGGTTTCTCACAAAACCCTAGGTTCTGTCTCTCGTCGCCGTCATCCTCACCAAAATCTGACTTTTAGGCCAAGAACCTTTTCTAGATGCAATTATCCCCATCTTTCCTTTTTTAGAAAACCCTCTAGGGGGAGGGTGGTTTGGCCTAGACCCCAACCAGTTTATTGATAATATAATTATTTACAGAATATAGGTAAATAAAAGGACTAAATTACATGACTCGGTCGAATAGTATCAACAATACTTGGTAAATTCGACTTGAGAGGATCAAGTAACATAGCACGCCGAAGCTCTGCAGTGAATTTAATCCTTCGAATCACTTCTAGGTAGGGGCACCTCAACGACACACCCTTTGCTTATTCAATAGGCAATACTCGCACATAATCTATACAACTCATGTAGGCGCAGCTTAACGCGGTCCACCAACCAACACAAGGTCTATAGATCATCGATTTACTGGTACATCCGCCTCCCACCGCAGCCGCTCTCCCGCGAGCCATTGAAGTAGACGGCAGCGACCGGAGCCCCGAGGTCATAGAGGCGTGCGAAGGCTCTAGTGTTGAAGTTCTGGCGCCTCTCCGGAGCTTGGGTGGTCAGACGCCTGGGCTGCTGAAACAAGACGAACACAAAGCGGTGGATCCCGGACGCTGGCATGGGGCTCTCGTAGGGAATCACCACTTGGCCTGAGATCACATAGAGTAGTAGTCCTAATCAGGGTTATCATCCAATTTACACTATATGAATGGTCGAACAATTTTGGGTTTTGCTCTCCTCACCAAAGTTTGCTCCAGTTGTTCCAGGGATGTCTGTGACCAGCCTAAATCATTACAAGAGTCAGTTCCATCAACACACACCCACAAGAAAGCTACATTAATAAAGGCTCAAAGAGGTCCGGAGATCGAAACAGGGAGGCAACAACTTTTATTATTAAATTTCATAATCCTGTGAACATGACATTCTTCACATTTGAGCGCAAACATGTGCAAATAAGGAACAACGAACTTGAGGGTAAGTTTTCTCCACGGTGACCATACCGGGAGTCGAACATGGAACCTCTCCAACATGGGAGAGAGGAAGTACCATGCACACCAGGCCAAGAGCCGGCCTGTTGGTGGTTGCAGACAAGTATTGTTCATAAAAAAAAATCTGTTTACCAGTGCAAATATTCCCCCAGGTATGCGTTACTTGGATTTGGAGCATCTGGATCTACCATCACCTGCAAGACGCGCGAAAAAACAAAATTACTTATTACACCCTACGTATTTTTCAACAATTAATATACTCAGCTAAGCGAGTGCGCACATGTGGCACTCGGACCAAAATATAAATAAAAGACGGTGGAGAGAACATGCAAAATTAATATAATATATACATGGTGACTATAAGTTAGGTGATGAATCAAAGGGTACCCATCACTAACTAGGTCACATCGACCTTCTCATGTTTGATTCATTAAAGTTAATAATTCAGAACAAACATCACTTGGACTCAAAACGATATGGACACAAGGACCTCTTCGAGACCTTGCTCTAGCTCATTGTTCTCTGACCGCCTGGCCGGTCCGGCAAAAAAAAAAAAAAATCGATAATGATATAAGGAAGAGGTCGAACCCAAGTATTGTGCTTCTCATAATGGCACATCAAT
This sequence comes from Chamaelirium japonicum, assembly GCA_947650365.1. Lineage (NCBI taxonomy): Eukaryota > Viridiplantae > Streptophyta > Magnoliopsida > Liliales > Melanthiaceae > Chamaelirium > Chamaelirium japonicum. Next base: position 166,298 of record CANTAL010000044.1, read on the forward strand.
CAACTTCATTTCGATCCATCAAAATGTCAACTAAGTATAAGAGTATTAATTAATAGGTGCATATGCTACCTATCATCTTGGAATATAAGAATTTATCATATTTATCAATTATAAAATCATAAATTAATTAGGGTAACCAATCTAGAAAATTTTTCATGATATTATTTAGGTGTTTGATTCAAATCAAATATAGTTTAATTAATCGCTATATTTTATTTTCATGTCCTTTTACAATGAAGCCTTCTGGTTGCTTCATGTAGATTTAACGTTTCTTTAAACCCCCATCCAGATAAAGAAATTGTATATAACAGTTTAACAAAAGTTAAATTCAGCATATGTTTCATTCTATCAAAATGAATGTGCCCTAATCTGCCATGCTATTTAATACTAGAAACAATATTAAGAATAACAAAAGAAGGACCTCTATTGAATTTATAGAAAACTCCATGAAGTTTGAACAACCCTCCACATACAATAAGTAGATGCATTATCTTTGATTATTATAACTTTTTAGGCTCAAATATAATATTTTTTGACTAGAAAAGATCTACAAATTAGGTTTCTCCACAAGTCAAGAACCAACAACACGTAGGGTTCGTTTGGTTGGGAGATTTGTAACCCAAACTACGATATTTGATCATTTCTACGACATATTTATTATATGTTTATACTATAACTACAGCAGTTTGGACTACAAATACTCCAACCAAACGGACCCTTAATGCAAACTTAGATCTTCAAAAAGTCGTCCTTGACTTCTTGCATCCCTATCCTAGACCTTGTGCTGTGGTATCTTTCCGAGGATGGATTACACCTCCTTCATTGGAGCCCTAAGAGGTAGGGTAGACGACGAGGGGTCGTTACGAAAGACATATATGTTACCACCAAATATGCACCACCTTATTAAATTGTACATATATATATATAATTTAGCGCATCCAAATTTCTACCAGAATCGGCGTCCGAAGGTGCCACATAACTCACTTATAGAAATAGCGCTCCGTTTGAGTTCATCCTCTCCACTGTTTTGTGTTTGTTATGGTGATCAACCTCCTCTCCACACTGGTTTAGTCATCCTTTGGTTCTCACAGCCGATTGTGGTGGCCCTTTCTCTCAGCTCTGGGCTTCTTTCCAAATTTTTTTTTTTTTTTGACTATTGTACTTATAATGTTGCATGCTCGATTTTCTTTTAAAGAACTTGTTCTTGAAAATTTATTTATTAATCTTAAAATTTGTTCCAGGTGGCTAGCTTAAAATTTGTTGTTAACCTTAAATAGGCCACGGCCAGGCCAAGCCAGCAATAATCCCAGAGCAATTGGCACATGGACCAATGCGTACACAAACCTTAGCCCACCGCCACCACTAGGCCCATGCATGAAATTCGCCGTAGCCGCATGCACGCATCGCACCGCTCAATGATCGTAGGATCGAATCCCGGGTTTTGTCTTACAAATAATGCGGCATTAATCCTCGGTGTTTGGCGAGGAAAAAACCTTACGCTAGCTCCTGCGGTGGCAGCCTGCCTTGTGGTTTCTCTGGTACAATAGAATTTATCGGGGTCGCTCTAACCAGGACAAGTATATATGTTCTCTTCAAAAATAAATAAATAAATAAATAAATAAAGTGTGAGAAAAAATCATGATAAGCTAGCTTTACATAGAGTAGGAATAATCAAAATAGTAAAAAAAAAAAAAAAAAAATGATGGAAGGGCATGCTGGCTTACAAGCGTGTGAAAGGTCCTGAGCTCGACCCCTCCGATGTCAACCCTGGGTGGGTGGAGAAGCTGGGAGGGCCTGAAGTGGCGGCCGTTGGCGACCTCCCCGGTGCCGTAGGCGACCCGAAGGGCGGTGGCCCGGGTGAAGGGGTCCAGCACGTCTCCCACCACCCGGCCAACAACCAACGGATCCCAGTCCCTGCTCATGGCCGGCCCGCGCCCTCAGACCGAGCAGCTCGTACTCGGAGAGGCAAGGCCTGTACTTGTGAGACCGCTGCTTGTCGACCCTCGGCCTCGGCCCCTGCCCTACTTATAGACTGCATGGCCGTGGCCCGCTGTGGTGCTCTTGTCGGTGCTTTTCTTTCTATTTTTGTTATCAGAATATGCTCTCTTCTTCCCGGACACAGGGTAGCTTGTTGCTTTAATAGGGAAACGACACGCCCACATGCTCCTCTGCCCCTCCCTGGCCCTGTAATCATCAGGGCCTTGACCTCACCCCCTGCGTGCAGAGCTTGTTTGTATGCAGCACAGTGGTCATGCCCATGGCCGTGCCTAGCAAGTTGGTGCTTCAATGATGATGATTGACGGTCAGTGATATAACACCAAACCCCGGCCCCTATATATCCATCCCTCCCTACCTATGAAATGAGAGTCCTTGTTTGTTATCGCCCATCCATTGAGATCGAGCCATGTGTCTCTCTCTTAATCTGCTGAGGAGCGACGCACGCACGGACGCCCAAAGCAAGCATTAGACTGTGTTCATGTGCGAGATTATCATGCTCTTTATTGTAATGCAGATTTTTTTTTTCATTTGGTCGATCTCATGGTTGTATCTCATTTTTTTTTTATGAGGTGGTTTGTACGGATACTATTGAAGATCATTAATGAATTAACCACCAGATCGAGTAGCCGGTCTCCTCTTCTTTCTATTCGGATCAACTGATGCTAGACAACCCGTTGGGCTTGGTATCCAATTTCATGATATATAGAACGAGATGGAGCCTACTGGATGGGTAGGATTTTGAATCGCCAAAACAAAAAAGAGCTGCATGGAGCTTCGTTGGTGCTCGCTAATGGTGATGTTTGCTTGGTTGGTTAATGCATTCATGGGCTGAGGATATTTTTCCTAGAAGGGGCCGGCCGGGAGGGGGATTGTTCAGCATTATTGGTGCCATGGGAGCTGACAAACGTCCCTCGGAGGACATCATGATGATTTAGGAGGAGGGGGGGGGGGGGGGGGGGGGGGATTGTACATACATTGGGCATTATTGGCGCTTGGAGAGCATGAAAGGAATATTGATAGGAAAACATGCACGTGATTGTAGAAAATGACCATGGCCGGTGGTCATTATCTTGAAAGAGTCGACGAACTGAGAAAGAAATTCAAGGGTGTGTACGTAGAACTATTATTAAGCTGGTTTGCCTGGATTTTTTTTTTGGGCATCGCGCTGCGGGTGTACATGTCTTATCCCTAGGGGGGATCTCCCTACTTACCGTTGACGTCCATGGCCGGTTGCTAGCCATGAAGGTAGTCGATGGAAGATGGTGGGGAGGAGGGTTTTCTCCCTCCCTTTGCTCCGTCTCTAACGGATTTCGTGGATCAAGCGCTCTTGAGAAACAAATATTTGATCCGAGGCCGTGGATCTAGATCTAAAGGAACGACGGTTGGCTATAGTGGTCGTGGCCCGGGATATCATGAACGTGGTGTATTACAGTCTCACTCATCCAGCACTAGCGATCTGCGTTTGGGGGTGGAGGATAGTGGATTCCCACCCCTCCACCACACTGTCGAGCAGAAGGCACACCAAGTACTCGACGTGGCATCGCAGAGTAGCGATGATGCAAATATGCCTGCATTCCTAATGCCGAACGTCGTTGTGGAGGTCCGCTCAAAGAAGTGCTTGGAAGGTCGACTGTGACGAAAGCTTCCCCCAAATTCTGACCTTTGTCTTAATTCAATGCTCTTGAGGTTGGAAATCACATTGTTGTTTGGTCAGTTCATGAAGTCCGAAAAAACCTAGAGGGTTGGGTGCACGTGTTGATCGGTATGTTCTTGGGAGGAAACCGTGCTTCATCAAATTCAAAAAAATCATGGACAAAGTATGAAAGATTAAAGTAAGGTGGAACCTCTTCTCACACGATAACTTACATTTTTCTTTTCAAGTTCAAGATAAAGGATGATTGTTTGAAAGTACTTGAAGGAGGGCTTAGGTATTTTGAGGGCCACCTGTTAATGCTAAAGCGTTGGCAAGGTGGGATGAAATGTGTACACGATGCATATATTCGACAAATTTCCAGTGTGGGTTCGTATGACAGACTTCTCTGTGGAGTGTTGGCTAGAGACTCCATTAGCCGAGTTGCAAGCGCAGTGGAAAACCACTTTACATTGATCATCCAACAACAGCCCAAGACTGTCTCTCCTTTGCATGTTGTTCTATTGATATCGGGGTGGAGGACACCCAGATATTATACAAGTCAATGTCAAGAAGCGTAGAGCAGATAACCGGGCTAATATAGCAATATTGGTTATTACTCAATCCCTCAAGTATGAATGGAAGCCACCGAAATATGACGTACTCTTTCAAAGTGTTAGGCCATTCATCAAATGATTGCTCAGCTAAATCTTTAGCTAGCCCAATCCTGCAAGTCTTCGGCCAAACCTAAGAATAAGCACTAAACCAATTTGAGAAATAAACTACATAAATAAACGATGGGCAAAGTTTGTCTTTTAATAAACGATTGTCAATTCATATTTTTTAGTGGTAAAAAACGACGGGCAATAAAAAACGACAGACTGAAAAACGACATACGAAAAAGCAACGATCATTGCCTTCTTTTTCAACAATATTGGTGTAGTGAAGTTGATGCCAAAGCCCTTTGACTAGGCAACCCTAAGAGGTCCCATCTAATTAGTATTTAGTGGTGTACGTCAGAGAAGAAGCTAGCTACTCCAGAACCTTGGATTTTTCAGTTAGGGGATCAAGTAAGGGTAATTAAGGAGTCTCTGCACCCTCATAATTCTATCTTAGTCTTAGACTCTAGATCGATTTCTTATCCTTGGTGAGGAAGAAAGTGTCAGATTGATAAGGAAAGTAAAAAAAAAAGGATCAATCCATAACCATACTTGTGGTAGTGGTGTAGAATCTTGTGCATGTAGAGGCGCTCGATATATACAGGATATCAGTCCAGATCTAGCTTCACAGTAGTTTGGTGAGGCTAATTTGGGATACTAAGGCAAAGATGAGCAAGCTGGTGAGGAGGAGGAGGGCGTTGAGATGCTTTCTTCGGTCGAGGTGACAACTCCCACCTCTAGGGAACATGTGGAGATTACTAACGAATATATTGACGAGATTGTGGAGACAACGATGATTGGTTCATTTAGAGAAGAAGAGGATAGGAAGCATCCGTCTTCACACCCCAAAGTATATGTAGACCACAGCAAAAGCTGGCTTGGACGAGTGCACGACAGTTGAGTCAAATATTTGGCAATGTTAACTTTAGCTAGAATCTTCGGGGATAGATGTTAACTCTCGACGAAGAAGAGCAGGCCCTCTTACTTAATTCATTGGAGGACATCACTATCCTCGATATAGCATTAAGATTGAGGGTACAAATTTTCCACTAGCTCGTATTCATGCTTTGGAAAAGTCAAGAGCTTCTGAGTCTAAACTTTGGGGATCTTTCTCCTTAGCTTAGGGAGTTATGGACTGATCATATTAGTTAAGCCTTTATTTGTTGGGGTTCCTTTTGGTTATGGTGGTTCTATATAGCCATTAGTTGTAAATTTTTTGGGTAATTTACACTTACACCCCCTATAGTTTTAGCCATTTTCACTTACACCCCCTTTAGTTTTAAAACTTATAATGATACCCCCTCTAGTTTGAAACGTTAGCACCTAGACTCCTACCGTCCAAGCGCCATTGGAAAATCAGCTGAAAAGTAGTCACGTGACTGCTCAAAATATCGGTAATGACCCTTTTACCCTTTCCTCTATTTTCAAATCAAAGTATCGATCCTTATCTCTTCTACTTATCCTCCCACAGTATCATCTCGATCTCTCCTACCGATCTCCCACATTCTCATCTCTCTCTCTCTCTCTCTCTCTCTCTCTCTCCCAATGTAGGTAAATATTTGTTCATTATTTCGGTTGTCAATGTGCATAGAATTGTATGGTTTTAGCATATATGTTCTTGGGTTTTGATATTTTATAGGGTTTAGATTGAAATGGGAACTTGTCGCTAATTTGGGAAAGAAATGGAAACCCATCCCTAATATAGGGAGGAATCTATAAAGGGTCAAGTGCTCATTTTACTCTCTAATTAGGGTTCTAATTAAATGCAGTACGTGTTGTCAGCAATCTTGATAAATTAATAAAGTTTTGAACTATTACAATTAGGGTTTGATCTTTATGATTGGAAGTTACAAAAATGTGTATTTTCAGTTCTTAAGATAGGTATTGTTTTTTACTGAATTTGAATTTTCTTTGTCACTCTATTATCATAGGATGTGGCATTCAGTGGGTCAAGTCATGCATGTGCTTCTCATTGTAACCAAAGTATGCGACCACAATATTTTCATGGTCTAAAAGCACCACTGAGGACATCATTCACTGATTTAAATCTTGGATGACGTTTAACGAATGCGCAAACTATAGAGTAAGAATATTTATCTTAGTATAATGCATTATGATTATAAGCTTTTGTTTATCTGTTGATATTTGTGTATTAATTATAGATGTCTGCTTCTTGTGATTTTTTCAATTGGGCCAATCTCTCGACTTGTGTTCGAGGTAGATAGTTTGCTACATGTTTTATGCAAAGGAATGGAGATATGCAACAAAAGAATGAAGAGTTGCAGAGTGAACTTATAAAATATAAAGTTAAAGAGAGGAGAACCAATATTTTTTCTTGTTTTTTGATCATTGTAGCCACGTTAATTTGTCTGTTGATGGTTGTTAAGTTGAGTGGTTAAGTTGAGTAGTGGTGAGGATGGTTGTGACTTAATATAATGTAATGTTTGAATGGAGAAAAGTTTTCTCTCTTTTGGTTAAAATTATCTCATGTTGTCTCTCTTACAACCTCACCAATTCAGTTGAACAAAGATGGGATATTTAAGTCCATCCACCTCATTTTAAGCTAAATACATAGCTACATTTCTAACAATAGAACCAAAAACTAGATTGAAATGAGAACACAACTCCATCCCCATCATTCTTAACATCACAGGGCACCTTAAGAGGTTAAAAACAACTCATCCCTAACATCATAAATTCCCTAACTTCACCTTATCACCAGCAATCTAATCATTTATTTATATCACAAAACTGATAATTTACTAACTCTCAAATTCACTAGTTTCAACAGCCTGGGTCAATTCATGGGACTGGACTCTCCAACAGAAACTTGATCACATACTAACTCTCAAATTCATCACCAAAATAGATAAAACATAAACATATCCATTAACATTAACATAATACAAACCTTAATGTCACCAAAAAACATCCACATCATGTCGTCCACATTATTAACACAAAACTTAACATTACCAAAAAAATATCCACAATATGTCTTCCATAGTATTAACACAGACATTAACATCACTAATAAAAAGAGTTAACATTAACATAATACAAACCTTAATGTCACCAAAAAAACATCCACATCATGTCGTCCACATTATTAACACAAAACTTAACATTACCAAAAAAATATCCACAATATGTCTTCCATAGTATTAACACAGACATTAACATCACTAACAAAAAGAGTAAGTCCTCCACAACCAATCCTCCACAGAAGTAGGTCCTCAATTGCAAAAAGAGTGGGTCTTCATCATCAATCATTGCAAAAAATAAGTTCTCCACATCAACAGGTGGCTATATATATATATATATATATATATATATATATATATATATATATATATATATATATATATATATATATATATATATATATATATATATATATATATATATATATATATATATATATATATATATATATATATATATATATATATATATATATATATATATATATATATATATATATATATATATATATATTCACTAAACCTAGATGAAAATTTATTAGAAAAGAATATTAGAACATATTCAAACTTTTTAGACCTTTAGAACTTACAAGCTAATCTAATGGGTCGTTAGTATATAGAAGATGAACATTGGGTACTTGGTCCATCTAGGTTTAGTAAATACGTGCTTAATGCTAAACCTCCATCTCTGCCTTTACCTCTTTATTCTTTTGGGGTTTTTCTCCTACTTCTAACTCTTTGTCCTAATCTTGGTTTAGTTATGATGTTCTATCTCTTCCTCCTGTATGTAGTCCAATAGGTGCTTGTCCAACCTGTGTTCCAACTAAGAATAAAAAGCATCATAAAAGAGTTCATATTAATATATTTTAACTAGATTGATTAATAATAGTAATGAAGTACCTCAGAAGTGGGGGTGAGTGGAGATTTAGTAACCTTTACTTTCTTAATTGATCTCTTGCAACTGCGATTTTGGGACCATATTACATGCATTTCTTATATCTCAGTGGCTTGTGTAGCCTATGCACCTTATATGGATTTTGAGGCTCATCTGCAGCCTTCTTCCTAGCCTTATTTGGTATACCAGGAGGCCTACACAATGGCGGTGGCACAATAGGAATATATTATGTATTAGCCCACATTCTTGAATCTAAAATTGGTTTGATAAATGATTCATAGGACCTTAAATAGGTCTCTCTGTTAAACCAAGAAGATACATACTCCTCTGACTTTCCTCTGTCAATATAAATGACAGCTACATCATGAGAATATAGTATACCTGTCATAACCCACTCTCTACAAGTGCAGGTTCTCTTTTCTAGGTCCACTACCAATGTATTTTATCTAGCAGTTATCTCAAACAAACTCTCCCCTCCATAAGTCACCTCATAATACCTTGCATGATACTTGGACTTCTCCAACTTGCGTTCTATCCTTGGGCACAAAAGCCCTGACCTATCATTTATCTTTTTTTTGTTCAATGCATATCTTTTCATCAGTTTTTTTTTTATAATCTCCACACATGTTATAATAGGTTTGTCTCTAGCATTCATGATCATCTTGTTAAATAACTCTGAAATATTGTTGGATAACAGATCACACTTTGGCTTGGGACTAAAAGCAGACATAGCCCAAACTTTTTGACTAACATCTTTCAACCATTGATAAGCTTCTTCATTGACAGCTTTAATTCTATTTATGTGAACTTCATACTCTTGAGTACGTGGTATAAGCTGCACCTTCAAAGTAAATCTTTAATGAGTTTTCCCTCCTTAAATTTTTCCTTGAAGTTATTGTATATATGTCTTATATGAAACCTACGATCTGTTTCTGGCATAATGGCATCGATAGTCTCTATTAGTCCATTCATGAATTAAAACAAGTATAAGTATATAACATAAAAAAAATAGCAACAACATAATTAAATTACCTAACATTTATCTTTTGTCTATCAGAAATGAAAGTCCACCCCCTCTTATCATTTGTTTTAATCATCGAAACCAAATTTGAAAGGAACCAATTCCAATTATCACTACAACAGATCTGAGGATTTTTGGGGGGCAAAATTGGTCGTATATTTATTTTTTCGGGGGTCTAGCCGCTGGATTTGCTCGCCGTAAATACACCTATCGCAAATACCATATACGGCTATAGCCGCCGATATATATATATACCATATACAGCCCTTATGTGCCACCGCAAATAATACTTTATACGGCTAATGTACCACCGTATTTGAGTTTGAATTAAACGGCCGATAACCCCCGTATATGATCTGTCTTATACGACCGACAACCCCCGTATATGACCTATGTTATACGGCCAACAGCCCCCATATATGATATGTGTTATACAACCGACAGCCCCTGTATATGACCCGGGTTATACGATCGACAACCCCCGTATTTGAGTGGTTTTATAAAGTCCCGGACAAATTTATATAGCCGACGACCCTCGTATATGACCTGGGTTATACGACCGACGACCCCCATATTTGACCTGTGTTATACGGCCGACAGCCATTGTATTTTACCCGTTTTATACGACCAATGACCGCTACATATTTCTGCAACAATTCACTCATTCCACACAAATTTCTGCAATTCATAAGTTGATGCAATTCCATCACTGTAACAACAATTCACTCATTCCACATATACCACCACTATAACAACAATCCACTCATACCACCACTGCAACAACAATTCCACTCATATATATATACCATCATTGTAACAACAATTCAAAAGAACTGTAAAAACAATCCAATTCCACCATTGTAACAACAATTCAAAAGAACTGTAAAAACAATCCAATTCCACTATTGTAACAACAATTCACTCATACCACCACTGTAACAATAATTCAAAATAATATCTCGGTCCCATCTCAATGATAATTCAATAGTACATGGCATCGAATAAATGGAAAAAAAAAATTCATAGTAGTAGGACATGCCAGTCAATTAGCCAAGAAAGGACGCATGCATGAAGCCTGACTTCTCCGATCTCGCACGATAGTAGCAGTAGAAGAAGTTGAATACCTAATAAACAATAAAAATGACAAGAGTTTAATTAGAGTGATGGAAGATTAACCTGTAATTTAATTAGAGTGATTAACTTACCTTACTGATCGCTGGTAACATGTCTGTTTTTCTAGAATAAAGTTTTACAAAAATATAGAAATATTTTATTAATTTCACATAATTTTTACGTACTAATAAGTCACAATGAACATGTATTATCAAGTTCTTAATCACAGAAGACAAATCTAGAGTTACTATGCAATTTCGTTGAGAATGCAACAACAATAAATTAAGTAAAAATACAAACATAGAGCGAAATACGATTCAACATGACTACTATGTATAACCCGAAGGATCCCAATATGTCATTTAACTTACAAGATAGCATTATAAATAATTATGGAAATTCAACTCAGCAATCACTTGGTTGTAAATGGAGAATTGAACATAATAAAGGGATGATCTATTTGTAGCCTTGTCTGTGCAGCCAGAAAAATTTACGAACTAGCATTTATAAACAGGTATTAGATCTAGGTCCCACCCTGTTTCCATTCTATGTGGTCCCATCGCACCCTCTTTCTTCTTTTTTTATTAAATAGGTATAGTTCTTTTTTTTCTCCACGAAAAAATAAATCAATGTATTACAATGCAATGTTTGGAAGCTCTTATGGTTTAGCTGAGTAAGTTTTGGGTAGGGATATGAGTTTGGTTAGAATTTGGATATATTACGAGTTTCAAGTCCAACCAATTATCTAATATACACAAGTTAGAGGGCCAAATGGTTTTCGGCTATGGGCATTGAGGTACCTATACCCATAAGTCGATCAGGTGGAGTTTCCATACCCCTACCCTACCCAAATCTTGTTTCGGGTACAAAATGTATACCCATACTACCCTGAGTTATGGGTCAGAATTGGGTTGGTTTTTTGGGCCCCATTGCCACTGCTAGTTCAAATCTTGGCCTATATTGTGCTCTAAGCACTAACAGGCGATGTACTTACCTTGAGATCCATAAAAAAATTCAAATATTGTAAAATATCTTATATATATAAAGTAAAATGATGAATATTACAAAATTCATGTATTACCCCCTTAATTACTAATCAACTTCGCACCCTTGAAAAAGATCATATTCATCATTGTTTACAATTTCCATCAATCATATTAATCTGTGTGCACACACTCCAGATCCTGGTGGAAGGGAGCTCACATGTGAAGGTGGTGATTCTCAACAGACCAAATAAGTTTAATGCTCTTAACTTTCAGATGGTATGCGCTCTCTCTATCTCTCGCTCTCTCTCTCTCTCTCTCTCTCTCTCTCTCTCCTGACACTGAGCTGATGATGTCACATAAAAGAGTAGCCTGCAGGAATGAGGGTCTGGGAACCTTCAATATCTCTCACAATGGATGCTCTTACCGATATAAATAAAAAAAAAAAGAATTTTTGCTGATGATTGATAAAAAAACCCTTACATATTCTGATACTTAGAAAAATCTCCCACTGTTACCTTTCGACCTTGGAGGTAAATGAATAAAACTCAAAAAGTGGGGTAAACGGTAACGTATAGGAGATTCTACTAAATGTTAGAATATATGAGGCCGCTATTTATAAAACAAAATATGAGAGGTTATCTATAATATCCATATTTATTAAGGGGTTATATGCAACAAACATGATATAGCTTATGATTGACAAATTCCAGTGAATATATTTGTTCTTCAGATTCTCCAATTACTGAAGGTTTTCAATGCATTGGAGGCGGATCCAAGCGTGAAGTTGGTGATTGTGAAGGTGTGCATACAATTTTTTTCTATGTGACATGACGGCCCTAAACTGCAGTAGAATTGTGAATTTAGAGCAAAAAAGAAAAACATATTCATCATTCTTTTTTTAGGGCAAATTAAAAAAATCTCTCCTGAACTGTACAACTCATTTCATATTGGTCTCTCAATTTTATTTTTGAACAATTTGATCCCTGAACTATGCTCCATCTGTATTTAGTCCCCTCTGTCAACTTTTATTCCAAAAATGCCCTTATCCTAGTAAGCATAAATTAAATAATGCAAAACTTTGGTTCTACAAAGCCTGTGAACTCGGTGTGTGTTTGTGTGTGCACATGCTTTGCGTGTGAGTGGGTGTCCTATTATACCTTGGCTAAAGGCAGCTCCAGACCTTACATAAATTATTACTCAGATTTGAATTTGAGTAAAATCGTCCAAAAACAGCTTCAGCTTTTTACTCAGACTTATAGTAAATTGAGTTTTACTCAAATTTTTCACCAAATCGGGGAAACTCAAATCCCACACCAAATTCTAATGGTCATGTCTGAGGACCTTTCTATTTACAAACGTGCCATCAAACTTTGAGTTTTACTCAAATTTTAATATAAAATCAAAGTAAAAGGACTGGAGCGCTTGTATCATATTAGATTTTACTCAAATTTGAGTAAGGACTCGGGTGCTCAGGATCAGATTGAGTTTTTACTCAACCTTTTCACTAAAATAGATCTGAGGATTTTCGGGGGCCAAAATTGGTCGTATATTTATTTTTTTGAGGGTCTAGCCGCTGGATTTGCTCACCGTAAATACACCAGTCGCAAAAATCAGAATATTGAAATAGTCAACATAGAATATTCCCACTATTGTGAAACTTAACTAGAACCTTTAAAAAAACAACTTAACAAAGATTCTGGCAATTGAAAAAAAAATGTAATTGTCAACTACAATTCCGAGCTTCAACATAAGTTCATGGAAATAAAAATATACCTTAATCACTCATGTGGTAGGGGGTCAAAATCATCTGGACGTTGATAACCTGGAGGATGTGTAGGGCGCAAGCATCCACCTTGGAGCACCTGTGTGAAACTTTGCTGATATGGCATCTGTGGCGTCATCGATACAAAGGTGTCCTACAAAATTTAATTGTGAACATATTTAATTTTTTTAAATTGCAATATGAATTTGATTATTTTTTAAATAGTCGTAACATTCATGTATACAATTTTAAAATATAAGACGTACCCGCCGGTGAAGCTGGCTAAATTCTTAAAATTTTGCTTCTAGTCCCTGAACTACTTCACTCAGTCACATGTTCTCATCTGTTAAGCGCTCATGTGATTCTTTTAACTGTTGGTTCTCATATGACAAGCGTTCATGTAATTCTTTCAACTAACGGTTCGCATCTGACAAGCGCTTCTGTGATTCGGTGAGATCTGCTACATGCCTCTCTAACACTACTTGGGATGGATGCAAGGAGCTAAAGTACTCCTGTCGTCTAATGCCCCTCTCCTCGCCACGTACACGTCCACGACTCTCTAGACCAAGGACCTCCCGGAATATCATATTCTCGTCCACAGTCCCAGAGGTCTCCATGGACTGCTTTATCATCGCATCCGTCCGACTCTGCAATGTTGAAGAGGCAAAATAAATCAATAAGTGCATTTAAAGACATATGGAAAATTATATTCAAGTAATCGATAACTAAAGTTGAAACACTTACCGTAACCTCTTGGGTGTGTGCATTCACAGCGGTCCCGTCAGCCTTTATATGACATTGTTTTCACATCTCATTGCGATTCGGTTCCCGTCCTAATTCCGTACGCTGCATATAACGAAAAGTTGTTGGACTATTATCTTAACCATTTTTAATTTTGCATAATACTTTGTATATCAAAATTAAAAAAATAATGTATACCAGATCTTCTTTCCTCTATGCAAAGCTCGTTCGCCCAGAGACATGTATGACACGCTGATATGTGCGATTCCTTGTATTCCTATCTCTTGTACCCTGTAAAACATTATGCATAACTTATTAGTAAGGTCAATAATTCTAAAAACTACAATAATGTAGAACTCTAGTAATAATATACCTTCCACCATGGTTGCGAGAATATCTCCTCGTATATTATAGTCCAAGTCACACTGTCTATGGACTCTATACCAACGTGGACACGCTGGATCGCTTCACAATGCGGATAGGGCTCGTAGTTTTTCCGATATAGTTTCGATCTTGCATCATTCCAAGTTTTTCTACTCTTATCTCGTAAAAAGTTAGCAAGAACCCCCGAGTATTGAATGTTAAAATATTCCTAACAGTAAAAAAGATGCAATAATTAGTAATATAAAATAATATATAATAAAGATACAATAATGAATTTTGGTTTTGAAAAGGTTATTACCATAGCAAATCTTGCCATATTTTCCTATTTTGATTGGAGAAGTTATTAAAATCCTTTTACCAAAAAGGAAAATTAGCTTGGCATTCACTCACACGCCGATCTTTGTAGAAACTTGTCCTTATTCAGACTCACAAGCCCAACTTTAGAAATACGAACTGGATGTCTATCTTCTTCTCTGCTTGGTCGAGGGATACCCTTTGTTATGCCCTTTTTCCATTTAGAAGAACATGATTCTGCATAAAAATAATAGTAGAATTAAAGTAAGATCATCTTTAATAGTTATAAACAAAAAAGATATAAAAACGAGAGATCTTAATATCATTTTTAATTATTTTACCTCCAAAGGATATTGGACCTGATGCGTGGGATGGAACATCGGGCTCATGTGTCTCTGCATCCTCAATACTTGGATCCACGACAGGATTTTGTATAGGATGATCCTGCGTCGAGAGATCCTATAATTGGCGAGTCCTAATCGGGGGATTCGACAAACACCGATGACCTCTACCATGAATCATTTCTCCCTTTCAACCTGTTAGATAATCAACAGGAATAGACCCAGATATTTGAAAAGCAATAACATGAAATAATCGGTCGGACGTTCAAGTGTATATTAAATGTCTAATTAAATTTGCAATGGAACATAGGATAAATGAGCCATTTCACTACTATCACAAGATTCGATATCCAATGTAATGAAAAACAAGTAATTTAAAACCAAAATATTACCGCATTAATGAAAAATTTGTTTGGATCTTTCTATATAAGTGTCATGAGGAATCATAAAACTGAATAAAATCTAAACAAATTTTTTTGGATCTTTCAATTCATTTTCAACTGAATAAAATCTAAATTTTTGAATGCTTAAAATTATAATATTTTTGATAAAAATAATTCAAATGTGAACTAGCCTAACATGTTCATGTTCGTGATTTTTTCTCTAAAATCTACTATTGTTTTAAAATTTACATTAGTCACAAGACTTACCTTCCCATCATGAACCCTGGTATGTTTGCCTAGCAAGCTACTTACTTAACTGATTAGACAATGTAACAATACTAAAATTAGATAAGGTGACAATATCATATGAAACAAATATTAAAGACTTGTTATCACTTAACTGATTAGACAGGGTAACAATACTAAAATTAGCAAGCATAGTGATGTATAGTCAGGATTGACAAAATATTAAAAATATATGTTGTAAGCCTTACCTTCACTGTAGTGAGATGCTAAGACTTCTGGAGGGATTACTTGCATTCCAAAAAATTTCAATTTTTATTGATTCTCTTTCAGTCTTAGCATTAGTAACTCTGAAAAATACATTTTAATGATTAAAATATTAGCCAAGTTAAAAAAGATTAAAAAAAATAGAAAATAGTTAGAAATAAACCTTACCATCATAAAAGGCATGGTTATAAATTATACCATACAGACCACGCATGATCATCCTTTAACCGATAAGAGACAGGATATCATTTCTTACCCAATCCATGTCGTCTTCGATATCTAATACACAAGAAGTAGAAGGAATAAAGATATCATCATTCACATCCTGCTGGTAAGGCTAATCATCTATTTTAGACTCTCTATCCGATTGATCTACAAGATGTATGTTGTAATAGTTTCGGGGTTGCGTCTTCAATATGACATGCCATTTCAGATCTTTTATCTTCTTAGCGTAGAAAACCTACATAGCCTGAGATGACAACACATATGATTGGTTCTCATATGCATTGCGTGTAATGTTTACATTTTTCTTACCCATTCTTTTTCTATACCCGTTCCGACGATCCTTGACATTAAACCATTTACACTTAAACAACAGAATACGCAGAGTGCTGGAATAGAAAATCTACAAAATTTATTGAAGAACATCATAAAAATTTTGAGTTTTTCTATACAATTGAGATGCTTCTGTGGAGAACCTATAACTATTTACATTATAGCTATCGTAAATTTTTGCTTCACGATGAGGGCTCATTGCCAGTAATTTTAATTCTTCAATAACGTCTAAAGTTTCAACCTGTATCATAATAGGATTGATTATCTTAATATATCATTTAATTGGTATAATAAAATTATATTGCAAGGTTTAATAAGAATTTATACATGTATTTTAAACCATTCTGAAAATGTGTTCATGTGCTTTTTTTCAATGTTCCTCACACCAGATCTTCTGATCTTCTCAATGTGTTGTTTATAATCATGAAACATAATAACCATAGATTAATAATATTTTAAACTAAGTCTAATTAATTAATGTGTAACACAATCAATGCTTAAAATAAGCTTACTCAATGTATTGATAGACTTCCGTGCAGTTCTGTAGTATATAGAACTGAGCCTGATCGATCTCAGTATTTGTAAGGTAATAAGTGCGACCTCCTGCGACTGGACGACTGGTGGAGGAAAAGACAGATAAGGTTGCTTCAGGGTTTATCTGATCTCTATCATAATTCCTTTCTAGACGATTAAATCGGATCTCGATACCGCAAAGGTATCTTGAGCAAAACATTAAACATTCTTCCGCTATGTATCCTTCAGCAATAGATCCTTCCGCATGGGCCTTGTTCTGTATATACGACTTGATTGTATATAAATACCTGATAAATAAATACTTATATTACTAATAGAATATTTCAAAGCAAAGAATAATTTAATTAATTAAGTAATTTGCTTATATTTATAGTTGTTAAATGACTAACCTCTCAATGGAGTACATCCATTTGTATTGAACCGGCCCGCCAAGCTTAGCCTCCACGGCTAGATAAATAGAGAGGTGCATTATAACAACGAATAAGGCCGGTGGAAATATCATCTCAAGCTTGCAAAGCGTAATCACTATTTGCTTGACAAGTTTCTCGAGGAAGTATAACCGCAACGATTTAGAGCAAAGTTCCTTAAAGAAAATGTCAAGTTCAATTATTGCTTCAGATACATTTGCTTGCATGAGATTAAGTACTGCAATAGGTAAAAGTTGTTGTAACATCACATGAAATTCATGACTCTTCATACCAGAAACCTTTCGATTTTCAAAATTAACACATCGAGATATATTCGATGCATAGTCATCTGGGAATCTTATGTCCATGAGAAACTGACATATAGCACGATTCTCCTTTGCATCCATTGTGTTGCATGCTACTGGCATCTTATACACATCACCTGATTTTATTGGATAAAGATTTTTCCGTATACCTAGGTCGCAGAGGTCCAATCGAGCATTTAAATTATCTTTTGTTTTATCTGCTATGTTCATCAATGTCCCCAAAAGAATTTCACAGACATTCTTCTCTATATGCATAACATCTAGATTGTGCCGTAACAAATTACTACTCCAATATAGCAGTTTGAAAAAAATACTTTTTTTCGTCCACCCTTAGTATTTTTCTTTATACAGATCTTTTCTTTTCTTACCTGGTATTCTTCCGAACATCACAGGTGGCATGTGTTGTATCTGCTGAAGCACATCAATACTAGACAAATGATTCGGTGGTCGTCTTCTATCTGAATTCCCATCAAATGATTTTTTCCACATGTGCCACCTATGGTTAAATGACAGGAATCTTCAATGGCCTATATAATATTGTTTTTTACTTTTTTTTAATTGTTGTGATGTAGTATCCTCATTGTATACTAGGCAAGCCAAATGACCCTTGGTGCTCTATCCGGATAGGTTATTATATGCTGGAAAGTCATTAATTGTCCACATTAAAGCGGCATACAATTGGAAATTATTCCGGTCGTATGCATCATAAGTTTTAATACCAACTTCCTATAGATCCTTTAACTCCTCAACTAAAGGTTATAGATATACATCGATTGTGTTTCTAGGAGCACGTGATCCAGGTATACTCATTGAAAGTATAAAATTAGTTTGTTTCATGTAGATCCACGGTAGTAAATTATATGGAACGAGAACAACCGGCCATGTGCTGTAAGAGATGCTCATGTTTCCAAAAGGATTCATCCTGTCACTTGCTAGACTGAGTCTGACATTCCGTGAATCACAAGTAAACTACTGATGCAACTGATCAAAGTGCTTTCATGCCTCAGAATCTGTAGGATGTCTCATCACACCATCATCGATGCGTTGATCATGATGCCATCGCATGTCTGCAGTTGTCTTTTTCGACATAAACAGTTATTGCAATCTTGGTTTTAATAAAAAATAACATAGAAATTTCTCTGGAATTTTTTTACCAGTCCATTTATATCTACATTGACCACATATTGGACAATGAGTCTTTAATTGATTATCCTTCCAGTACAGAATGCAATCATTTTTGCATGCATCTATTTTATGATAGTGAAGGCCAAGGTCCCGAATAATCTTCTGATACTGGTTGTAATCTGAAGGTAATGTGTTGCCATCAGGGAGAGCATCATTAAGCAGTTCTAGCAACATCTTAAACGATTTATTGCTCCATCTATTTAGGCACTTGATATGTAACAGTTTAACAATGAATGATAGTATCGTGAATTTATTACAACCATGATATAACATATGCAATGCATCATTAAAAATTTGGGTATACCAATCTGTATCCCCGCCCGTCCAATCTTGATCACGTACAACTGGTTCATCTTCCATGTTATTATCAGATGTAGTATGCATTCCAAAAGCAGCATCTATGAGCCTATGCATGTTATCTATTTCCGTTTCAGAAAGTTTTTGAGACGGATCACTCGATTTATCGAGCATCTTCCATGTTCTATACCCAGGTTCTATTCCAAACTCAAATAAATCTGCAATTATATCATCACGTAATTGATATCGAGCTGTCCTATGATGTTTACAAGGACAAAGAACCCTGCCCCCATATGCTTCTTTGCTAAACAGATAGTCAACAAAATAATAAACCCCATTCATATATTCTGCACTAGCCTGATTATTGTTAACCCAGCTCATATCCATGACGTTAGGTACCTTCATTAACGTAACAATATAAACCATTAGCGCTCAAATATCATTTACATATTTAGGATGACAGAAAATATAATAAAATGGTATTTGCTTAGGGTTGAAGGTTACGATTAAAGTAAGGGTTTCGATTTATAATTTTATCTTGTGAACTATAATTTTTAAATAAATTGATATTTTCAATGCATGCTTCCTATTAACACCTACAGGGTGATATGTCCTATACACACACTAGAATGCCTAGACTCCTTAATAGCTGCTAGTTCTTGGCATGCTCTATTTCGAAAAAATTTCGGCAGAACTTTCCTATAGTTCCCCAAATATACAGAGTTAGACTAAGGGCAATGGAGCCACCGTGTCTAACTATGTACCCAGAGAACATATAGGGAGTGCTGACGAAATTTCTCAAAATAGAACAATACCAAGAACATAGCGACTATTAAAAGACCATGGCATTCTAGTGCCGCCCAGTAGAACTGTTTATATATAGAACCGCATATACTTTGGTCGATGACCACTACTATCGGCCAAACTATAAGGGTTCTATATATAAACAATTCCGGGCAATTCGACTGTTGTTGCTATCTTACAAAACGTAACAGTACTCGAGTCAACTAACAAGTGAATCAACTGATTATAATGTTACGAGTTTACTGGTTGCTCACAACCCCATCGAACCGACCCCATCGAACCGAAATTCTAACTTATGATATCCTAGTATGCATGTGCAGTTGATATCGTGTACTATATTTTAAATATAATCAATAAAAATTAAAGAGCCAAATATTCTTGATATTCTAGAACCAAATCTTCATCCTTTGTGCTTGGTTCTTCGAACATTTATCACTATTTCTCTCTCTCTCACACACACACACATCCAATATTCAACATGGGCCTGTTGGAGTATCGTTTTCAACATGGGCCCATATAGTTTTGTTACAGTTTCGAAGGGAGCTTCTATAAGGCTCATTGGAGATCCTCTAAGATAGAGAACAAACATCAACTACCAATAGTTTGAAGACACAAGTCTCGGAATGGATGCCTTCCCTTCCCTGAAGACAAAGAACACAGAGGAGGCCTTGGCAACCATTGCATGGCATGGATGCCTTCCGTTCCTGGAGACGAAGCAAAGAACTGATTCATCCTTACCTTAAAAAGGGCAGAAATGATATATCCTTACCTTAAAAACATATATGGTAACATCATGATGTACCTCTGCAACCACAATTAACCATGAAGGACTAGGAGCTAACGCGAATCTGCTCAACGCGCCCTTCGAGGTGGAAGAGCCTTTATGCGATCTTGATTAGCCCCCCCACCTAGTAGGTGTTCAAATCCAGGACGTTGGTATCGGTCAACCGACCCTGCTTTGGCTGCCACGCCCACTGATGGTGACTGCTAGCTTGCTTCTAAGTGCTTTAGTGATGGTTCCACCACTGCAGGTGAATTCCAGCCACTGATGTCATCACGAATATTTGATCGGACGACTAGTGTAGCAACCCAACTCTCAAAGAAGGAGGTGGGTGGGTAACGATATTCTCACCCCCCTTTTCTATGGCTTACAGTACATAGCTTGTGCAATGCGAATCTTAACGGTCGATGTCATTTGGAACACTTGATCAACCGGTTAATACTTCACTATAAATAAGTATATTAGTTTGAGCCTTTGAGGTAAATTTACTTTTTATGAGTTTAATAGGGATCGACCATGCATCATGCATGGAAACATAGAATAGTCCATATGGTGCCAGTGTTAGATCTTGCCTTATTACTTATTAGCATGTTACATACAAGATGACCAAACTAGATAGTCAAAAAGTAATCAAGCGAAATTCAGTAACAACAACAAAACTCATGTGCCTCGGAGTTTAGAAGTACATTTTCACATATCATGAATCAGAAAGCTAGTCCATTTTGCTCATCTAAAAGTAAAGGACTGTCTTGTATCATGCAGATTGATTCCAAAAAGCAAATTATTTTCTGAAGTTGGTAGCCCTTTTAATCCTCCACATCTAAATTATTTTGATATTGAAGAATATGGATACTCTAGGTTGTGTAATTCAATGGAATGCAAAAGATAAGACAATGAATTCTCATCAGTTCTATCTACCCATTATAGCCAAAACAGGTACTCATTGCATCACTTATAGGCATCAGATATTGTAAAAGATAAAGTGTGCATTTAGGTATTATAAATGAGGGGTTCAGATATTCTTCTTAATGCAGTCAAGCCACACAAAAAATTCACCGCATTGATGTTTGCTCATCTCTCACATTGTAGTTACTTGCCCAGCATATCCGAATTTTACCATTTGACGAATTCTTACTCAAAAATAGACGCGACGCAATCTTCTCACCCAATTAATCATAAAATCAGGATCGGGCCACAAAATCCGGATCCGGATCTTTGCCTTCTATAAAGAGTTATTCGGATTTTAGATCTCTTTCCACCTCAAATGGAAGAGGGATGTAGATGGGGAAATCATCAAATTACTCCACACTATGTTAGTGCTCTTTTAGTTTGATGGGGGTCTCTTCTTGTGGGATGCCTAATCCATCAAGAGCCCACTCGTAACAAACACAGAAAGATGGAGGCTTCTAAATAGAGAAATGCTATTCAGCCCGAAGGTTTTTTCGATTCCGCTCGGTATGACTAATGTGGCAGCATACAACTGGTAACTGAATTTCACTAGCGATATTTCAATCTTTAACACCACTAGTTGTACGCTGCCATATTAGTCGTATCGAGCGGAATCGAAAAAACCTTCGGGTTGAATAGAATTTCTCTTCTAAAAATTATATCAAACCCGTAGAAAATCTTTTAGTTATGAAAGGTCGTCTCTGTTGGAAATAAATCCATGGCAGAGGCCCGCAGTGGAGCAAAGTGAAGGTCCGAAGACCGTAAGCGGTGTGCGTTACATATCAAAATTTTCATCGACACGATCTACACGTGCGTGTATGAATCTAGCATGGCATCTACGTGAACCCCTAACGATGATCTAACACAAAAAGAACAATCTAGCATGTATGCATGTTCTATCTATGCTAGATCTATATGTTAGAGGTCATATCTGCGTGCGGATTCATTCACCGCGATAAGTTTCTTCTTTGTCGATGGAGACGGGTTCGGATCTGCTTGACATAGCTTCGGTACGACGGCCATAGCTTTCTATTCCGAACTCCGATTGGGCTGAAATTTAGACAAAAGGTAGCGAACTTCGAGAAGCAACGTTTGCAACAAGTTTCACCTCGTTTGGACTTCTGTAGCTCTTGAAATCTCAAAAACAATGCTGATTTTCTATGCACATTCTGGACAACAAAAGGTTGCGGGAGATGCCTTCTAGTTCACCCGATCTCACATGATGCACGGCACCTCGTCGATGGATCTCTGAGTGCCTCCATCCGACGAGCCTTCTCCTTCTACGAAACACCACGCGAGGAAGACGAGTCACTATCCAATGGCGCAAGCGAGGAAGAGAGAGACGAGAGAGGAGAAGAGATAAGAGGAGAGGGGGCGGCTAGGGTTTCCCCATGCTTGGGCCGGCCCCCTATGGCTTGCTTCATGCATGGCCGGCCCCCCCTCTCCTCTTTCCCATATATAGGGCCGATCTTATCCTATGGATAAAGCCCTAACGGATAAGGGTTGACTGATTCAAACCTTCTCCCTATATATCTCTTCTTTATCTCTATCTTTTCCTTGGTTTTGAAAACGGTCAAAACTAGCCCATTTTCTGTGCCTCATGACCGGCCCTTTCATCGGAGGTAACAACCTCCCGAAACTAATAGGGCCGGCCTTGACCAGTCTCTCAACACTTAGGGCCGGCCCCCTTAGTACACAATGACGCATGATATGACCAAAACGCCCTTATGTCACTAGTTGGCCGTTCCTTGTGTACGAGACTTTGCAAGGCACACATAAGTGAAGTGCACCAGTGATTTCACTATTCTCTGAGGTTCCCATAGGATGCCCCTAGTGAAGTCAACTCGTAACATGTCCCGGTGCATCGCACCCATGTGGCAAAGTCCACTTATGACAAGGAATTGCTACATGCGTCTCTGCACTAACCTAGGGTTTCCCCTTAGTGCACACACGTAGCTACGCATCTACCATGCGCTAGTGTAAAGCACTCACGGAGCGTATGCTTGGACTTCTCGCTTCCTCTAACTACGTTTTGTGTTTCGAGGAGATGGTATAAGAACCGTACATAATGTCGATAAGGTGGAACCTTCAGGGACCAGGGTTCATGGCTTCCAACTTAGACTCGATCGACACACTACCCAAGTGTACCATCGATCCTCTGAGTCCGAGTTAACCAGCGTAGCCACCCAGAGTGCGACGCAGGTTGCACTCCAATTCCCCCGGACTTACTATGTTCTCCCTCATACCCTGCTCTCCGCTTAGTATGGTAAACTCGCTGTCCCTCTACCTGGTGCCATGATGCAACTCGAGCGGTGGAGAATACCGTCAGACTTGAGTGCTCATATGACTCGGTTCCTTTCAGGTTGACCACATACATCGTACCTCCGATTACTCTTCCGAGCAACTGGATTCGTCACTAGTCCAACTGATAACCACCTGGCCAGGGTTTAATATGATGTAGGTCAGACCAAGGAACGCACCTCCCGTTAGGGGTGTAGATAGCCTGCAGGAGTGACATACTGATGCAATGCCAGCCGGGTAACCCAGTACACCATGGTTTTGGATCACTGCATCCGGATCCTCACACATTGGTGCGCCAAAGCACCACACAACTGGTTAGTCCACCAGACATGGTTCCTCAGGGTTTATGACAGTTTTACCCTAAGCAGAAACACGGTTTAGTGCACCGGTGTCTGCTCACCGCTCTGTGCACCGTGTTGGTTTCGTTCGGCCACAGACACTGTGCCTGGTAATGACCGTGGTTGGAGACACCCATGCTCTGTCATCCCAACAGCTTATCCTGATAGGGCGACCAACCCTAATCAGAGCTGCGAACGTATTTAGGTTACATGGGACCAGTCCCTTGAGTCTCCCACTCAAGAGGATTACCATGTAGTCATGGCTCTCTGTTCTGTAATCAGAACACGTACTAAAGTACATACCAAGATGCAATCATATACTATCAACCATACATAGCTAAACTATAGGTTTTTACGAGCTGTAGACCTCACCTATTCCAACAATCTCCCACTAGGTTTAACGAGAAAAAACGGTGTTGAGCTCTGTAGCTTCTACATGCTGCCCAAAAGCCTTTACAGGAATTCCCTAAAGGAATTGGCGACATTGTCTGTAGATTCTACCTCAGTACCGCTACTTGCATTCCCTCCTATAACTGTCAGATCAAGTGGAGTTTGTACTTGATAGGTTTCCCCTTACGGTGGTGCCTAGTCTCCTTGGACCTTGCTTACCGCTCTTCTATTTACAACAACAGATAACTGAGCCTCTGGTACGCGTCCCAAGTTCTCTAAGAACTTCTTAAGCCTTACCACCTGAAATACTACCTCGCACGCAACAACATGCTAAACCACTGTGGCAGAGTTTGTGATGCACTCTTGCTTCACACTCTACCAACTACCGCTTCTAATCCCAAGATGAAAACTATTCCTGAAATCGATTCTCTGGAACGCACATCTGACACCAAAGTCAGATCCAGTGTGTCCAATCGATATCAGGACCTGTGAAGTGCAATCTAACTCACAATCCTTACTTAATGAGGATTTCTGAGTATACCCTTCACTTTAGTCCAATGATTTGGACCCGGGTTCGACTGAAATCGACCCATGAATCCTGCTGCGCAATAGATATCTAGCATCGTAAAATGAATCTGGCTAGAATCTTATCTTGATGCGTAGCCTGTGACAGCAAGAGAACCTTGCTCTGGTTATCTCGAGTTACCTTGATTCCCAGAACATAACTTGCCTCACTAGGGTCTTTCACATCAAATTGTGATGACTATAAACCTTTACCGTAAACAATATTCTTACATCATTTTCAATCAGTAGAATATCATTAATGTAAAGTACTAAATACACCATTATAGCTATTTCACCTTTCTTATACCAACTTGGTTTATCCTCATTCTGATCAAATCCGTGTGAGCGGATTCCCTTGATCAAAATAGATATTCCAACATGGATGCTTACATTAGTCCATAAATGGACCATTGCAACTTGCATTCCATATCTTCCTGACCTACTGACACAAACCTGGGGCTGCATTATCCATATGTCCTTTCCAAATTCCCGTTAGGGAATAACTGTCTTGACATCCATCAACCAGATCTTCCAACTATAATGGGCTGTGATGGATTTAGAGGATCCGAAATAGACTTAGGCATAGCTACCAGTGAGATGGTTTTGACTTAGTCAATCCCTTCTCCTTTGGTAACTAATCTAGCTACTTAAGTCTTAACCGGGTGCTCTTCTTATACACCTCCTACACCCTGAAGGGTGATAGTGTTATAAGCGTCAAGACTGTTCCAAGGGACATTGATGCAAATTTGCCTCCATAGTCTTTTGTCAGTCAGAGCTGTCGGAAGCTCTCACTACTTCTTTATAGCTCTAGGGATCATCCTCCTGAAACTCTGGATTAACTATCGAAGTTTCTCCATAGTATCTTTCAGGAGCTCTGATGGTCCCACAACGACGAGGTGGTGGTGGTACAAAAGTGAATTGTTTCTACAGTGTCTGGTATACTAGTTTCTTGTATCATCTAATCCCACTACGTTTTCCAGATGCGCACTCTCTACCAGTACCCAGTAGTTCACCCAGAACTACCTTACTGATAAACTTATGGTCTATAATATAATCTTGGTCTAGGTAGATGGTGTTCGTAGAAACGATTACCTTCCAAACCTCAAGATCATAAAACAGTCAACCTTATGCCTCCTAAGGGTAACCTACAAACAGATATACCTGGAACTATATCTCCATCTCATCCCTCTTGTCCTTTTGCACAAGTGCAGGACAACCCTATATCTCGAGACAATATAGTGTCAGCTTTCGCTTCGACCATATCTCTCTATAGGTCTGAGACACTGATCTAGATGAGAGATAGTTTCAGATATAAACTACTATTTTAAGGTACAACCCCACCAAAAAGGTGGGTAGTACACTTGGCAATATTCATCATACTACGGACCATGTCAAACAGAGGTCGATTCCTTCTCTTGGAGACTTCATTCTGACGTGTCATCCTTGGAGCATTTAATGAGAGATAATCCCATGCTCCCTCAGGATCTTATAGAACTCGTCCGATAGTGACTCGTTCCTTCAATTAAATCGAAGAGACTCCTATCGTCTGGACGCTCTTGGAACCATAGACGTCAAAATTAACTAACTCCCATACCTTCGTGGCCCTTTTAGTTATTCTACCTTCCAGATAATACTCATAGGTTAGAAGGATCTCCGATGAATATGTGAACAGAAACTCGGTATTCTGTTACCTCTGAATTTATCTGAGGCAAAATATCTAAATCAAAGGGGTCACAAATGGGATAGTGTCTCCGAAGGATTTAGATAAATTTAAACTAGACGCTGCAGCTGTCATGAAATCTATTTCCGAATTAAGATTAAATACAAAGAGATTATTCTAATCTATTCCTCTAGTAATGAAGTTATCTATTTAGTTTAAGATACACACCTATGGTGCTGTCTAAAACTAAAAAACTTTATTTACAGAAGAGGAAACAGAACGAAATCTCTAAAGATCAAAATCCTTATTTGGTAAAGACTAAGATAACATATCTGACAGCATCCACAGCGGCATATAGCATTAGTACCTATGTTAGGATCACTTCACTATAAAGTAGCTTTCTACTTTCCTTGAATCTCTGTGGACCCGAAGTCTAAATTCTAAGAAGTAGAAGAATAACGACTTTACCCCTAACACCCTGAGACTATACTCAATCTTCAAATACCCCCTACACTCGCCAAAGCGGAAACACTTCCGTCCTTAGCATAACCAGACTTAGAAGTCCACACCATTTTCTGCACTAGAATAGTTTTTTGATCTCTTATAAGTTACTCTCTTTAGTCCTTCTATAGAAGACCTAGGTTAAGCACTAAAGACTTTGCCTTTAATTTTGATCTCATCATTTGTCTCTTGGAAATCTCCTTAGAAGTTCTACGTTTGTCATCTCTAACTTGTTAAAGCTAAAGTCTTTGACAACGCCTTCGAAGGTTCCAGACAAGGATGCAAGACAGACGTCTTCCACCACCTTGTCATCTGGCACCATGTCTTTTGAATCTAGTTCGATCTGGAACTCAAAAATGTGTTCCCAAACAAGCATACCCACTGACATCTCGGTACCGACAAGTATCTTAGTGGATAAGCGATGAGTCTACCGACTTCCCCTAGCAGACATCTAATGCAAGTAAAACTTTATTTGAGAAGACCCGACATATCTCTGACTTGATTCTAAGGAGTTGTCCGCAAGTCTGCTATAACACAGAACATGCACATCTCCTCAGACTCTCGCTAGTCATCATATGCCCTAGTTAGTGCCCTAGTGATATCTGGACCCGTTAGGTCTAGTATAGGGATATTTAGATTACAAGCCAATGTACGTTTACTACCCTAAGCATAAGCTAAAGATAGCGCTTCCGCTTTACGTAATTAGAGACCCGATAACTGGTTCTCTTATGGGATAGCGGATAGGGGAACTATATGGCTGAATGAAAACGAATGCAAAATAACTTATTTTATGGATTTTTAAAATAAGCTAATTATATCCAAATGCCAACGCTACCCTCGCAGCGAAGACACATCTATGGATTAATTAACCATGTATGTAAGATCTCGGAATCGACTACACCTGTCTGAAGGGGCAGTGTGTAGGTCTTCCGCTTACATGGGTCTTTCCCTTGACCCTATCCAAATCTACCAACTAAGGGTTTTGATGAACCATGGTTATCTTTTGGCTAGTACCACGTGATCACCATTGTCCTTCGCAATGAATACCTCATGTGTACTTCGAATGCTTAACCACGAGCCTAGGCAATTACGGAATGGAGGTTCTAACGGCCCCCACGAGGGTGAGTAAAGCCTGAACCCTTGGCGTCGTAATCGCCATATCCTGAGGGAGATCACTAAGTTACTTGGCATGGAAAAACACAGCTCTCACCCGAGGGGGTTGTTGAGTTATGCCCTCCCACCCGAGCACGAAGTGATTGGCCGTGGAGGCCAGAGGATCTCTAAAAGTCCTCTCTTGCATCCCTTATTAAATTTGAGGGTTATTTTATACTAGTGTTTCAAGCCTTTCGCAAAGCATTAATCGATCTCGGAATATCATTGTCCCTGCCTCGAGTGGATTTCTCCACTCAAGGGTCACATTACATATCCCAAGAACATCGATGCTTTACAAACCTAGCTATCACGCTAATGCTCTAGAGCCTAACCTAAGGTCAGACTGATAGGAAAGGTCTTCCACTACCATGGCGCCTCGCTTATAAATTTGACGAATGATGTCATAGTAGAATTCCAACTCATTCTAGGTTTCGATGCTGGCCAAATAGGCACACCCGACTAATCGGGTGTTGACCTAATGGTGGCATAACCAAATATGAGAAAATCATGCTATCATCAAGAGTCAATTAAATAATAGGCGTCACTAGTGGAATCATATCCTAATAAGGTCACTAGGACCCGAGGGGAAAGGGCATCCCTCTAACACATATAATTAAATTATCGCATCGGGGTTCTCTATAGAAATATAAAGAATAGTAGAAAGAAACAACCACACAACTAAATCAAGTTCAGGGTCCGACCCCTGAACCTGACTGGCACAGCGTAGGCTCTCTGTCTCCTTCGCAAGGCTCTTCGATCCGGTGCAAGCCTCTGTATACGATCTCCTGACGCTTTCTGCCCTTTGCCGTCATCGTGTACGCTTCGCTGGATCGCCATCATCCTCTAAGGTTCCGCTCGTCCTCCCGGTGGTGGATCTTTACGGCAGGTCCTCCTCTTCAATCTGTAACCGAAAAAGCTCTAGTACGCTTCGAGCAAATACTCGCTCGTACACAATTTCCTAGAAAGAAAAGAGAAAACAAGCCTAGCAAAAAGCCTGGGAATCAAGGGTGGTCAACTTCCATCACTTGCCCGACTATGGCTCTAAAACCTATACACACACAGAAAAAAATACATCCAGATATATTTGCTAACACGGGGTCCGACCCCGGTAGTAAGCAATCACAAATCTAGATTAATTTTAGAAGCGGTGCCCTGCAAGAACGATTCATAGAACACACAAAATATACTATGCATGATCTACTCGTAGAACCCCTATGGCGGCACATACTATTCATGTGCGCACATGACGGTTTCATGAAAAATATAAAACACACACCACTAGCGTGCTCTGATACCAATTGTTGAAAATAAATCCATAGCAGAGGCCCGCAGCGGAAGCAAAGTGAAGGTCCGAAGACCGTAAGCGGTGTGCGTTATATATCAAAATTTTCATCGAAATGATCTACACGTGCGTGTATGAATATAGCATGGCATCTACGTGAACCCCTAACGATGATCTAACGCAAAAGAATAATCTAGCATGTATGTATGTTCTATTTATGCTAGATCTATATTTTAGAGATCATACCTACGTGTGGATTCTTTCACCGCGACAAGTTTCTTCTTTGTCGATGGAGACGGGCTCGGATCTGCTTGATATAGCTTCGGTACGACGGCCATAACTTTCTTCTTCGTACTCCGATTGAGCTAAAATTTGGACTGCAGGTAGCCAACTTTAAGACGCAACTTTTACAATAAGTTTCACCTCGTTTGGACTTCTACACCTCTCGAAATCGCAAAAACAATGTTGATTTTCTATACAGATTCTGGACAGCAAAAGGTTGCGGGAGATGCCTTCTAGTTCACCCGATCTCACACGATGCACGACACCTCATCGATGAATCTTTGAGTGCCTCCATCCGACGAGCCTTCTCCTTCTATAAAACACTACGCGAGGAAGACGAGTTGCCATCCAAAGGCTCAAGCGAGGAAGAGAGAGACGAGAGAGGAGAAGAGATAAGAGGAGAGGGGGCGGCTAGGGTTTCCCCATGCTTGGGCCGGCCCCCTATGGCTTGCATCATGCATGGCCGGCCCCCCCTCTCCCCCTTCCCATATATAGGGTCGATCTTATCCTATGGATAAAGCCCTAACGGATAAGGGTTGACTGATTCAAACCTTCTCCCTATATATCTCTTCTTTATCTCTATCGTTTCCTTGGTTTTGAAAACGGTCAAAACCAGCCCATTTTCTGTGCCTCATGACCGACCCTTTCATCGGAGGCAACAACCTCTCGAAACTAATGGGGCCGGCCTTGACCAGTCTCTCAACACTTAGGGCCGGCCCCCTTAGTACACAGTGATGCATGGTATGACCAAAACGCCCTTATATCACTAGTTGGTCGTTCCTCGTGTACGAGACTTTGCAAGGCACACATAAGTGAAGTGCACCAGTGATTTCACTATTCTCTGAGGTTCCCATAGGATGCCCCTAGTGAAGTCAACTAGTCAACTCGCAACATGTCCCGGTGCATCGCACCCATGTGGCAAAGTCCACTTATGATAAGGAATTGTTACATGCGTCTCTGCACTAACCTAG
This sequence comes from Chamaelirium japonicum, assembly GCA_947650365.1. Lineage (NCBI taxonomy): Eukaryota > Viridiplantae > Streptophyta > Magnoliopsida > Liliales > Melanthiaceae > Chamaelirium > Chamaelirium japonicum. The sequence goes on from CANTAL010000044.1 coordinate 197,277, forward strand.
GGTTTCCCCTTAGTGCACACACGTAGCTATGTATCTACCATGCACTAGTGCAAAGCACTCACGGACCATATGCTTGGACTTCTCGTTTCCTCTAACTACGTTTTATATTTCGAGGAGATGATATAAGAACCATACATAATATCGATAAGGTGGAACCTTTAGGGACCAGGGTTCATGGCTTCCAACTTAGACTCGATCGACACACTACCCAAGTGTACCATCGATCCTCTGAGTCCGAGTTAATCTGTGTAGCCACCCAGAGTGCGACGCAGGCTGCACTCCAATTTTCCCGGACTTACTATGTTCTCCCTTATACCCCTGCTCTTCGCTTAGTATGGTAAACTCGCTGTCCCTCGACCTGGTGCCATGATGCAACTCGAGCGGTGGAGAATACTGTCAGACTCGAGTGCTCATATGACTCGGTTCCTTTCAGATTGACCACATGCATCGTACCTCCGATTACTCTTTCGAGCAACCAGATCCGTCACCAGTCCAACTGATGACCACCTAGCCAGGGTTTAATACGATGTAGGTCAGACCAAGGAACACACCTCCCGTTAGGGGTATGGATAGCCTGCAGGAGTGACATACTGATGCAACGCCAGCCGGATAATCTAGTACACCGTGGTTTTGGATCACTGCATCCGGATCCTCACACATTGGTGTGCCAAAGCACCACACAATTGGTTAGTCCACCAGACATGATTTCTCAGGGTTTAGGACCGTTTTACCCTAAGCAGAAATATGGTTTAGTGCACCGGTGTCTACTCATCGCTCCGTGCACCGTGTTGGTTCCGTTCGACCACAGACACTGTGCCTGGTAATGACCGTGGTTGGAGACACCCACGCTCTGTCATCCCAATAGCTTATCCTGATAGGGCGACCAACCCTAATCAGAGCTGCGAACGTATTTAGGTTACATGGGACCAGTCCCTTGAGTTTCCCACTCAAGAGGATTACCATGTAGCCATGGCTCTCTGTTCTGTAATCAGAACATGTACTAAAGTACGTACCAAGTTGCAATCATATACTATCAACCATACATAGCTAAACTATAGGTTTTTACGAGCTGTAGACCTCACCAATTCTAACAGTCTCTTCATAGAGGGTTATGATTTTTCATGTATGAAGGGTTATGTCCTTCTAAGAAGTATTGTGATCCTACGTACATGCATGTACAAAAATATGCTACATACAAGCTTAACAAACAAATGAAGCTTAACAATAGATCCATGCATATCCTTCACAAATAAATGATCAATAAATGATCGATGCAAGGGTTTAATAAGAGATTTTCGATCACTGAACAATCTTACCAATTATGCACTGTTGACGGATTGGTGGTGTGGTCGAGAGATCTTAATCAAAGTGGAGGCCGGAACTTCAATCAGGTTTTCCTCAATCGATCGATCACAGGCGATGGATCTATCACCGGGATGAAGAGGGATAAGATCTCTATAGAACGGCGGTGGAAGAGATCATAGATGCTGAATAAGGAGGCACATACCAGACTATCGATCAATGGGTGTAGATCGAAGAAGGCCGGGAAACTGAGACATGTCTCGATCGTAAGAGGTCGGCGTCGTCGATCGGTGATCACAAGGGCCAGGGCAAGTCGATCGTGGCTAAGGTTGTCGCAGGCCAGGGAGGGAAGCTTGATCGTTGAAGACTTCGCGCGTGCATGCAAAATCTATTCAATATATATTGAATTCGTGCCGAAAAAACCTTCGATGCGGCAGCCAGGACACCAATCTCAGTGGCTCGATAGATGCGGCTGCCTGGATCTCCCCTCTAATATGGTGGCTATTACCCCCAACCTCTGATGCAGCGACCTGGATCCCCAAATTAGAGGGGGATCCGCTATGAAGCAGATCCCCTTTGATGCGGCGAGCTGGACCCCCGAAATTGAGGATCTGATGTGGCGGTCTAAACCCCCGAATCCCCTCTTCGATGATGCGACGGCCATCTGAGAAAAATCCGGCCCCCTTGAGCTGGCCGCCGATTTCGCGAGATAGATCCAGCCCCCTTGAGCTGGCCGTCGATTTCGTGAGATAGATCCGGTCCCCTTGAGCTGGCCGTTGATTTTTTGGCCAGAAAAACCTAGATCTGCTGTAGTGTATCCTTACATTCAGCCTCCACAACTACAATAGCTAGTGGGTACATCATGTCATCCCCATCACGGCTTATTGCACTCATTAGCTGGCCTCCGTAAGCTCCCTATAAAAGTTGAATTTATTGAAAACTTATATATAAATAGACCTTTAATAATCATAATACCTAAATATGTATTGAAAAGTTAAAATTACCTTAAGATGGGAAGCATCAAGGCCTATAAAGGACCTAACATCTCCAAAAAAGTCTCTTTTTTGTGCATCAAATATCATAAATAATCTCTTGAATATAGCTACATATGTTGTAGCTCGTGTATCATAAGCGTGGATTTTCTATATTAACATTAATAAAGATGACTTTGGTTATTGATTTAATTAGAATACTACTTTGGTGTATGTTAATTCATATATATAATAAAGGACCCTATAGAACATAGTAGGCCACTAAGGCGCATGGTGGATCCATGCTTAGGAGACCTAGTGGATCGGTTTTGCGTAGACCTAGAACTAGTTCACAGCTTTGGTGATACCTATTGGCAGGTAGAGGATATGGTGAAGTCTCCACCATGAGAACGTGGGATTCCCATTCATCTGACCAAGCACGAAGATCGTGTTGAACAGGAACCAAGATGGTGTACAGTTCAATGATTCAGACACTGGTGTATAAACCACGGTACGTTGGGTTACCCGGCTGGCGCTAGAGTGGCATGTAATTCCTATAGGTTATCCGACGTACAGTGTTGGATGGGTACGTTTTGATGAGTCAATCTGTCCACACAATTAACCTAAGCCTGGTGGTTGTCAGTATGACTGACGATGTTCCAGATGCTAGGTATAGCAACGGAAGTGTGTGGTGTTATAGATGATAAGTCACCAAATCCTAGTCAGATGATCGATCGAGATCTGACAGGGCTCCCCACCGCCCGAATCAAATCATGGCATCAGAAATATGAAGGACTAAGGATTATCAGAGTATAGTAGAGAACAGGGTTACTAGGGAGTAACATAAGTTTAGGATCACTAGAGTTCAACTCGTGTCACACTCTGGGTGGCTACGTGGGTTAATCAGATTAGGACTGATTAACGTAACTTTCGGTGTATTACCGGAACAGTTAATCAGGGATCCGATTGGAGCTAGAGATCTTGAATCTTGAAAGTTCCACCCTGTTATTATGTATAGGAATTATTCCTCGGCCTGGTTGGACACGTTGGATGCGAAGTAGTGCGATGGAGCGCAAGCCCGAACCTTAAGAACCTAATTCATATGTGTTAAGGGTCATAGGGGTATTTTGGTAAATATTAAAATATGGCTCAGAACATATTGAATATGGATTTTAAAATAAGCAAAATAATTTCAGGAGCTCATAGGCGCTAACGGAACTCGATTCCGAGTATCACACCTCACTCTATCTCTCTTACAGTGTTCCCCTTTTTGTAATGGCATTTTGTCCAGGCTTCACGAGAAATAAGGGAAAAACCTTAAAACTGCCCCCTTCTCATCCCTATCTCTAAGGGGCCGGCCCTAGCATGCGTATAGCACTAGAGGGCCGGCCCTATAAGAGAAATTGGAAGAGAGGAGGCTGGCCCTAAGCTCTCCCCTCTCTAAAAAAACCAACCCCCTCTCCTCTCTCCGTCTTTGTGGTTTCGGCCAAGGAAGAAAGAAGAAGAAGAAGGAAGAAGAAGGAGAAAAGAAAGAGAAGAAAGAAGGGAGAAAAAGAAGGAGTAGACCTCGTGACTCACCATCATTTTCGCAACGTAATCCTCCGTCGGCTCGTAGTCATTGCACTCAAAGATAGGACTTCAAGGATTCCTCCCTTCGCAAAGGACAATGTGCTATCCAACAGCTTTCCTTGCAATTCACGTGTGGTTCATCATCATTCTTTCCTCTTCAGATCATAGAGCTATAAGGTATGATGGTTCTAAACACCTAATTAACTAGATGCATGCATGTCTTCCGTAGATCGTAGTATGCCTCTAAGGTGTCCACACATATGCTAAGATCATAGATTCGTATGTAGATTGTTTGAAAGATAAATTGTAATGAAACAAACACCATGAGATTCTCGGATCTATCTTTTGCTTCTGCTGCGACCTTGATAATAGGATTTAATTCCAATAGAATCATCTATCCTTAATCTCTCCACCTTCAACAGTGCAGTGCTACCCTCATTTGTCCTTCTAATAATTTTACAGGAACTCCAAAGCTTCATGTATTGTTCATGGTGACTTCCCTCGATTTTTTCCTTTGCTTTCTTCTTTGCTCTATAAATTTGCATTGGGGAGACATCTAACATAAAATCTCTCATAACTGTCTTTTGGATAGCTGGAATCTTCCAATCAGTATCATCTCTAAACTTCTCCAAGTATTTATGACAAATCCATGATGAGGTAACTTATTTATTTGTATATGAATAATTACATTCAAGCTTATCAAAGAAACTTTTAATTTGAAATGTTCCTGATTCCCCTATTGGGGAAGCATGATTGTGCCAACAACAATTATTCTTGCAAACATTTGTCGCCCTTGATACTTCATTTTTCTTGAACACATAGTCATATCCAAGCCTCACATAATACTCCTTCAAAGCTTCTCTAACGACAACCATTGAGCTAAACCTCTGGCCAACATTCAAAATAGGATTCTCCATGTTTCTCCCTTCATTAAACTCCTCATAGTATGGTCCAACATCATCTGATGAGTCATGCACACTATGTATCTCATCACTAGGAAGATACTCAAAATCTTCATCGACGTTATCTTCAACTTGACCAAAAGGAGTTGCCTTTGTTGAAGTTACTGCATTTGGTAAAGAACCTGAAGAAGATGAGGTTGGTGATGGACCTGATGGAGCTGCAATTGGTAGAGAAACCGAAGGTGCTACATGGACTAAAAAAATCAAATTCCTCCTCTGAGGAGTCAAAGCCATCACCCACACGTTTAGAGTTAGATTCAGATGCACTACCAGCTGATATTCTTCTTCATCTAAGCTCTCTACTTTATGTCTATGCATGTCCATGGCTTCAGTTACATGTCCTTGTCCCTTTGCTTCAGGGGAGAGGATATACAACTGAATGAATATCCCTCTTTCAGCATACAGTCTAAACAATTCCATCATCTCATTGTTAGTTGTTAGTTTCTTAGTCCATCATCAAGGCCCAAATCTGATCTTATAGAATAACTCATTAGCCTTTGACAATCCAAGGTCTGTTGATATGTCTTGCATCTCATATAGAAGGACATGAGATTTGGATCACCATGAATCACGAAAGATACCTCTCCATCAACGTATGACCTATGAGAAACTCTTGTTAAATGACCTTTACTGTGCACTTCTGTAGTATATTTTGGATCAATTCTTCCTATAAAATAATAACTTAATAGAATATTAACAAAAATATCGCAATAACAACATTAGAACATTAACAATAAAATCAAACAATAGGACTAGATGTATGTTTAACATAGGAAACCATAATCCCTGATTGAGAACATAAGAAACAAACCTTAAATTAAGTGTAACCCTAATTTCACGAAGTCCAAACCCCAATTTAGGGTTATTTCATAAAGCTCAAAAATCCAATTTATAATTATTTTACAAAACCTAGTTTCAATAAGTCTAAACCCGACCCAATCTGGGATTATTTTACAAGGTTCTAACTTCAATTTAGGATTATTTCACAAACCCTAATTTCAAAAAGTTCAAACTCCAATTTGGGATTATCTCTCAAAGAAAACCTTAATATATGAATGAAAACATAGGAAACAATGCAATCCCAAATTGGGTGTTCAAAACCAAACCATCATGCAATCTTTAAACTTCAATCCCCAATTTGGGAGGACGGGTTTAGAGGAAACTCTATCATTTCGAAGGAGAACCCAACTTGGGATAGAGTGGGAGAGAAAACGAGAGGGAAGGCTCACCTTTATTGATAGTTAGGGTTTCAACTAGAGGTTACTACACGAGAATTCATCAGAGAATTGCTACTTGGTGTAGCTTCTCCATCGAGACGTAGAGGAAGGGAGTTAGGCCATGGTAATTAGATTAAAGGGAGCATCTGAGGGTAGTTTTGTCAGGTTAAAAAAGGGATTTCACGTCAACATCAAATAACAAACAAATGAGGGTAGTTTTGTCAAATCTCATTCTAGTTAATACTATCATGTTCTTCTGGTGCTAGTGCTAATGTTTCAAACTAGAGGCAGTATCGTTGTATGTTTTAAAACTATAGGGGGTGTAAGTGAAAATGTCTAAAAATATAGGGGTGTAAGTGTAATTTATCATTTTTTTTCCCTGAAGCTTGATAGACATTTTTTTTTGGTACCCAAATTACATAATAGAGAATAGGTCAAAGAGGGAGCAAAGAACCCCCTATGGCCTGACAAAACAACATGGACCAATATCTCGGAGCATCAAGTCTCGTAGCGGGACAGGGAAATCCTCAAGCCAAAATCCTCCCCCTTGCCGAAGCACCGCACTCGCGAGCTAGTCAACTGCTCCGCTCCCTTCCCGAAAAGTGTGAGAAACCCCAGTGAGGTTGCAACGATCCAAGAGACGTCGACAATCTTTCATCAGGGGATCCGCCGCACGATTGGAAGTGAAACGCTAAAGAACCACCATGGGATCACATTCCATCACCAGAGGAGTTGACGACCAATGTCTAAATTGAGAGCGCAAACCTAACCAAAGGCCGCGAGTCTCCGCCTCAGGCACCGATTCACAATGAAACTGCTTGCTCCCGGCGGCCCAAATGACACCATGGAAATCCTGAATCACAAAACCAGCACCTCCGGACCCGGGGGTAAAGGATCCATCAAAATTAAGTTTAACATCCGGGGTCCGAAGGGATCCATTTCACATAATGCAGAGAAGCAGCTACCGGGGACTGAGTGGTAGCTCGGCCCGTCAAGGGGAGGGCCCGAGAGACCGCCTCAGCCTCCACTAAGGCCACTTTTCAAGGTAAACTGAGGGAGCTCCACTAGAAGGTCGAAGTGGGTACGGTTGTGAAATTTGTTAGAATTGGTGAGGTCTATAGCTCGTAAAAACCTATAGTTTAGCTATGTATGGTTGATAGTATAGGATTGCATATTGGTTCGTACCTTAGTACGTGTTCTGATTACAGAACAGAGAGCCATGGCTACATGGTAAACCTCTTGAGTGTGAGACTCAAGGGACTGGTCCCATGTAACCTAAATACGTTCGCAGCTCTGATTAGGGTTGGTCGCCCTATCAGGTTAAGCTGTTGGGATGACAGAGCATGGGTGTCTCCACCACGGTCATTACCAGGCACAGTGTCTGTGGCCGAACGGAACCAACACGGTGCACAGATAGGTGAGCAGACACCGGTGCACTAAACCGTGTTTCTGCTTAGGGTAAAATGGTCCTAAACCCTGAGGAACCATGTCTGGTGGACTAACCAGTTGTATGGTGCATTGGCGCACCAATGTGTGAGGATCCGGATGCAGTGATCCAAAACCACGGTATACTGGGTTACCCGGCTGGCGTTGCATCAGCATGTCACTCCTGCAGGCTATCCACACCCCTAACGGGAGGTGCGTTCCTTGGTCTGACCTACGTCGTATTAAACCCTGGCCAGGTGGTCATCAGTTTGACTGGTGACGGATCCGGTTACTCGGCAGAGTTATCGGAGGTACGATATACGTGGTCAACCTGGAAGGAACCGAGTCATATGAGCACTCGAGTTTGACGGTATTCTCCACCGCTCGAGTTGCATCATGGCACCAGTGGAGGGACAACGGGTTTACCATACTAAGCGGAGAGCAGGGGTATGAGGGAGAACATAGTAAGTCCGGGGGAATTGGAGTGCAGCCTGCGTCGCACTCTGGGTGGCTACGCAGGTTAACTCGGACTCAGAGGATCGATGGTACACTCGGGTAGTGTGTCGATCGAGTCTGAGTTGGAAGCCATAAACCATGGTCCCTGAAGGTTCCACCTTATCGACATTATGTATGGTTCTTATACCATCTCGTCGAAACACAGAACGTAGTTAGAGGAAGCGAGAAGTCCAAGCCTACGCTCCGTGAGTGCTTCGCACTAGTGCACGGTAGATGCGTAGCTACGTGTGTGCACTAAGGGGAAACCCTAGGTTAGTACAGAGACGCATGTAGCAATTCCTTGTCATAAGTGGACTTTGCCACATGGGTGCAATGCACCGGGATATGTTGCGAGTTGACTAGTTGACTTCACTAGGGGCACCCTACGGGAACCTCAGAGAATAGTGAAATCACTGGTGCACTTCACTTATGTGTGCCTTGCAAAGTCTCGTACACGAGGAACGGCCAACTAGTGACATAAGGGCGTTTTGGTCATACTATGCGCCACTATGCACTAAGGGGGCCGGCCCTGAGTGGTGAGAGACTGGTCAAGGCCGGCCCTATTAGTTTCAGGAGGTTGTTGCCTCCGATGAAAGGGTCGATCAAGAGGCGCAGAAAACGGGCTGGTTTTGACCGTTTTCGAAAACAAGGAAAAGATAGAGATAAAAGAAGAGATATATAGGGAGAGGTTTGAATCAGTCAATCCTATCCGCTAGGCTTATCCGTAAGGATAAGGCCGGCCCTATATAAGGCATAGGGAAAGAGGGGGGGACGAAATTAATGAGCCATGCAAGCCCTAGGGCCGGCCCAAGCCATGGGGGAAACCCTAGCCACCCCCTCTCCTCTCTTCGCATCTCCTCTCTCGTCTCTCTCTCCCTTGCTTGCGCCATTGGATGGCGACTCGTCTTCCTCATGTGGTGTTTCGTAGAAGGAGAAGGCTCGTCGTATGGAGGCACTCAGAGATCCATCGACGAGGTGCCGTGCATCGTGTGAGATCGGGTGAACTAGAAGGCGTCTCCCGCAACCTTTTGCTGTCCAGAATCTGCACAAAAAATCAGCATTGTTTTTTGTGATTCTGGGAGCTACAGAAGTCCAAACGACGTGAAACTTGTTGCAAAAGTTGCGTTTCGAAGTTGGCTACCTGCAGTCCAAATTTCAGCCCAAATCGGAGTTCGGAGCAGAAAGTTATGACCGTCGCTCCGAAGCTATGTCGAGCAGATCTGTAGCCCGTCTCCATCAACAAAGAAGAAATTTGTCGCGGTGAAAGATTCCGCACGCAGGTATGATCTCTAACAAGTAGATCTAACATAATTAGAACATGCATACATGCTAGATTGTTCTTTCGCGTTAGATCGTCGTTAGGGGTTCGCGTAGTTGCCATGCTAGATTCATACACGCATATGTAGATCGTTTCGATAAAAATTTTGATATGTAACGCACACCGCTCACGGTCCTCGGACCTTCACTTTGCTTCCGCTGCGGGCCTCTACCATAGATTTATTTCCAACAATTGGTATCAGAGCACGCTAGTGGTGTGCGTTTCATGTTTTTTCATGAAACCGTCATATGCGCGCATGAATAGTATGTGCCGCCATCGGGGTTCTACGAGTAGATCATGCATAGTATATTTTGTTTGTTCTATGAATCGTTCTTGCAGGGCGCCGCTTCTAAAATTATTCTGGATATGTGAATGCTTGCTACCGGGAGTCGGACCCCGTGTTAGCAAATATTGTCTGGATGTTTTTTCTTCTGTGTGTGGATAGTTTTTAGAGCCTTAGTCGGGCAAGAGGTGGAAGTTGACCACCCTTGATTTCCAGGCTTTTAGCTATGTTTGTGTTTACTTTTTGTTCTAGAAAATTGTGTACGAGCGAGCACTTGCTCGAAGCGTACTAGATCTTTTTCGGTTGCAGATTGAAAAGGAGGACCTACCGTGAAGATCCACCACCGGGAGGACGAGCGGAACCTTGGAGGACGATGACGATTCGGCGAAGCGAACACGATGACGGCAAAGGGCAGAAAGCGTCAGTAGATCGTATACAGAGGCTTGCATCGGATCGAGGACCTTGCGAAGGAGACAGAGAGCCTGCGCTGTGCCAGTCAGGTTCAGGGGTCGGACCCTGAATTTGATTCAGTTGTGTGCTTGTTTCTTTCAGTAGTTCTTTATATTTCTGTAGAGAACCCCGATGCAATAATATGATTATCTGTGTTAGAGGGATGCCCTTTCCTCTCGGGTCCTAGCGACCTTATTATGATAGGATTCCACTAGTGACGCCTATTATTTAATTGACCCTTGATGATAGCATGAATTCCTCACATTTGGTTATGCCCCCATTAGGTCAACACCCGATTAGTCGGGTGTGCCTATTTGGCAAGCATCGAAACCTAGAATGAGTTGGAATTCTACTATGACATCATTCGTCAAATTTATAAGCGAGGCGCCATGGTAGTGGAAAATCTTTCCTGTCAGTCTGACCTTAGGCTAGGCTCCAGAGCATTAACGTGATAGCCAGGTTTGCAGAGCATCGACGTTCTTGGGATATGTAATGTGACCCTTGAGTGGAGAAATCCACTTGAGGCAGGGACTATGATATTCCGAGATCGATTAATGCTTCGCAAAAGGCTTGAAACGCTAGTGGGAGCATGGTATGACCAGGTACTAGTGTATAGGTTGTCGTGACCTTAGTATACACTCATACTTGCATTAAATAACCCTCAAATTTAATAAGGGATGCAAGAGAAGACTTTTAGAGATCCTCTGGCCTCCACGGCCAATCACTTCGTGCTCGGGTGGGAGGGCATAACTCAACAACCCCCTCGGGTGAGAGTTATGTTTTTCCATGCCAAGCTACTTAGTGATCTCCCTTGGGATATGGCGATTACGGCGCCAAGGGTTCAGGCTTTTACTCACCCTCGTGGGGGCCGTTAGAACTTCTGTTCCGTAATTGCCTAGGCTCGTGGTTAAGCATCCGAAGTACACGTGAGGTTTTCGTTGCGAAGACAATGGTGATCACGTGGTACTGGACAAAAGATAACCATGGTTCATCAAAGCCCTTAGTTGGCAGATTTGGATAGGGTCAAGGAAAAGACCCGTGTAAGCGGATGACCTGCACACTGCTCCCTCGGACAGGTGCAGCCTATTTCGAGATCTTACATACATGGTTAAATTAATCCATAGAGGTGTCTTCGTTGTGAGGGTAGCGCTGACATTTGGATATAATTAGCTTATTTTCAAAATCCATAAAATAAGTTTTTTGTACATTCTTTTTCATTCAACCATATAGTTCCCCTATCCGCTATCCCATAAAAGAACCAGTTATCGGGTCTCTAACTACGTAGAGCGGAAGCGCTTTTCTTTAGCTTATGCATAGGGTAGTAAACGTACATTGGCATGTAATCTAAATATCCCTGTACTAGACCTAACGGGTCCAGATATCACTAGGGCACTAACTAGGGCATATGAAGACTAGCGAGAGTCTAAGGAGATGTGCAAGTGCTATGTTATAGCAGACTTGCGGACAACTCCTTAGAAGTAAGTCAGAGATATGCCGGGTCTTCTCAAAATAAGTTTACTTGCATAAGATGTTTGGAAGGCGGAGTCGGTAGACTCATCGCTTATCCACCAAGATACTTGTCGGTACCGAGATGTCAGTGGGTATGCTTGTTCGGGAATATATACTTGAGTTCCAGATCGAACTAGATTCCAAAGACATGGTGCCAGATGACGAGGTGGTGGAAGACGTCTATCTTGCATCCTTGTCTGGAACTTTCGAAGGCGTTGTCAGAGACTTTAGCTTTAACAAGCTAGAGATGACAAACATAGAACTTCTAAGGAGATTTCCAAGAGACAAAGGATGAGATCAAGATTAAAGGTAAAGCCTTTAGTGCTTAACCTATGTCTTCTTTAGAAGAACCTAAAGGAGTAACTTATCAGAGATCGAAAACTATTCTAGTGCAGAAACTGGTGTGGACTCCTAAGTATGGTAATGCTAAGGACGGAAGTGTTTCTGTTTTGGCGAGTATAGGGGGTATTTGAAGATTAAATATGGCCTCAGGATGTTAGGAGTTGAGTCGCTATATAGTAGCAGTTCTTATGCTTCTTGGAATGTAGACTTCGGGTCTACAGAGATTCAAGGAAAACAGAAGGCTACTTTATAGTGAAGTAATCCTAACATAGGTACTGATGCCATAAGCCGCTGCGGAAGCTGTTAGATATAAATGTCTTAGTTTTTTCGAAACATGGATTTTGATTTGTTAGAGATGTAGTTCTGTTTTCTCCTTGGTAAATGAAGTTTTTTAGTTTTAGACAGCACCGTAGGTATGTATCTTAAACTGAATAGATAGCTTCATTACTAGAGGAATAGATCAGAATAATCTCTTTGTATTTAATTCTAATTCGGAAATAGATTTCATGACGGCTGCAGCGTCTAATTAAAATTCTTCTAAATCTTTCGGAGAAGCTATCCCATTTGTGACCCCGCTGATTTAGATATTCTGCCTTAGATAAATTCAGAGATAACAGAAGGCCGAGTTTCTGTTCATAGATTCATCGGAGATCCTTCTAACCTCTGAGTGTAATCTGGTAGGCATAATAACTAAAAGGGCCACAAAAGGTATGGGGGTTAGTTAATTTTGACGTCTATGGTTCAAAGAGCGTCTAGACGATAGAAGACTCTTCGATTTAATCGAAGGAATAAGTCACTATCGGACGAGTTCCATAGGATCCTAAAGGAGAATGGGATTATCTCCCAGTTAAATGCTCCAAGGATGACACGTCAGAATGAAGTCTCCGAGAGAAGGAATCGGACTCTGTTTGACATGGTCCGTAGTATGATGAATATTGCCAAGTGTACTACCCACCTTTGGTGGGGTTGTACCTTAAAACAGTAGCTTATATCTGAAACTATCTCTCATCTAGATCAGTGCCTCAGACCTATAGAGAGCTATGGTCTAAGCGAAAGCTGACACTATAATGTCTCGAGATATAGGATTGTCCTGCACCTGTGCAAAAGGACAAGAGGGATGAGATGGAGATATAGTTCCAGGTATATCTGTTTGTTGGTTACCCTTAGGAGGCATAAGGTGGACTATTCTATGATCTTGAGGTTTGAAAGGTAATCGTTTTTACGAATATCATCTACCTAGACCAAGATTATATTATAGACCATAAGTTTATCAGTAAGGTAGTTCTGGGTGAACTACTGGGTACTGGTAGAGAGTGCGCATCTGAAAAACGTAGTGAGAGTAGATGATACAAGAAATTAGTATACCTGGTACTGTAGAAACGATTCACATTGTACCACCACCACCACGTCGTATGGGACCATCAGAGCTCCTGAAAGATACTATGGAGAAACTTTGATAGTTAATCTAGAGTTTCAGGAGGATGATCCCTAGAGCTATGAAAAGGTAGTGGGAGCTTCCGACAGCTCTGACTGACAAAAAACCATGGAGGCAAATCAGCATCAATGTCCCTTGGAACAGTCTTGACACTTATATCACTATCACCCTTCAGGGTGTAGAATGTGTATAAGAAGAGCACCCGATTAAGACTTAAGTAGTTAGATTAGTTACCAAAGGAGAAGGGATTGACTATGTCAAAATCATCTCACTGGTAGCTATGCCTAAGTCTATTTCGGATCCTCTTAATTCATCGCAGCCCATTATAGTTGGGAGATCTGGTTGATGGATGTCAAGACAGTTATTCCCTAACGGGAATTTGGAAAGGACATATGGATGAGAAGCCCCAGGATTTGTGTCCGTAGGTTAGGAAGATATGGAATGCAAGTTGCAACGGTCCATTTATGGACTGATGCAAGCATCCAGGATGGAATGTCTATTTTGATCAAAGGAATCCGCTCACACGGATTTGATCAGAATGAGGATAAACCAAGTTGGTACAAGAAAGGTGAAATAGCTACAAGGGTGTATTTAGTACTTTACGTTAACGATATTCTACTGATTGAAAATGACATAAGAATATTGTTTACGGTAAATGTTTGTAGTCATCACAATTCGATGTGAAAGACCCTAGTGAGGCGAGTTATGCTCTGGGAATTAAGGTAACTCGAGATAACCAGAGCAAGGTTCTCTTGCTGTCACATGCTACGCATGAAGATAAGATTCTAGTCAGATTCGTTTTACGAGGCTAGATATCTATTGCACAGCAGGAATGATGGGTCGGTTTCAGTTGAACCCGGGTCCAGATCTCTGGACCGATGTGAAGGGTATACTCAGAAATTCTCATTAAGTAAGGATTGTGAGTTAGCTTGCACTTCACAGGTCCTGATATCGATTGGACACACAGGATCTGACTTTGGTGTCAGATGTGCATTCCAGAAAATCGATTTCAGGGATTATTTTTATTTTGGGATTAGAAGCGGTAGTTGGTAGAGTGTGAAGCAAATGCATCACAGACTCTACCACAGAGGCTTAGCACGTTGTTGCATGCGAAGTAGCATATCAGGTGGTAAGGCTTAGGAAGTTCTTAGAGAACTTGGGACGCGTACCAGAGGCTCAGTTATCTGTTATTACAATAGAAGAGCGGTAAGCAAGGTCCAAGGAGACTAGGCACCGCCGTGAGGGGAAACCCATCAAGTACAAACTCCACTTGATCTGACAGTTATAGGAGGAAATGCAAGTAGCAGTACTGAGGTGGAATCTACAGACAATGTTGCCAATTCCTTTAAGGAATTCCTGCAAAGGCTTTTGGGCAGCATGTAGAAGCTACAGAGTTCAACACCGTTATTCCTCGTTAGACATAGTGGGAGATTGTTAGAATTGGTGAGGTCTATAGCTCGTAAAAACCTATAGTTTAGCTATGTATGGTTGATAGCATAGGATTGCATATTGGTACGTACATTAGTACGTGTTCTGATTACAGAACAGAGAGACATGGCTACATGGTAATCCTCTTGAGTGGGAGACTCAAGGGACTGGTCCTATGTAACCTAAATACGTTCGCAGCTCTGATTAGGGTTGGTCGCCCTATCAGGTTAAGCTGTTGGGATGACAGAGCGTGTGTGTCTCCACCACGGTCATTACCAGGCACAGTGTCTGTGGCCGAACGGAACCAACACGGTGCAAAGATAGGTGAGCAGACACCGGTGCACTAAACCGTGTTTCTGCTTAGGGTAAAACGGTCCTAAACCCTGAGGAACCATGTCTGGTGGACTAACCAGTTGTGTGGTGCTTTGGCGCACCAATGTGTGAGGATCCGGATGCAGTGATCCAAAACCACGGTGTACTGGGTTACCCGGCTGGCGTTGCATCAGCATGTCACTCCTGCAGGCTATCCACACCCCTAACGGGAGGTGCGTTCCTTGGTCTGACCTACGTCGTATTAAACCCTGGCCAGGTGGTCATCAGTTCGACTGGTGACGGATCCGGTTACTCGGCAGAGTTATCGGAGGTACGATGTACGTGGTCAACCTAGAAGGAACCGAGTCATATGAGCACTCGAGTTTGACGGTATTCTCCACCGCTCGAGTTGCATCATGGCACCAGTGGAGGGACAACGGGTTTACCATACTAAGCGGAGAGCAGGGGTATGAGGGAGAACATAGTAAGTCCGGGGGAATTGGAGTGCAGCCTGCGTCGCACCCTGGGTGGCTACGCAGGTTAACTCGGACTCAGAGGATCGATGGTACACTCGGGTAGTGTGTCGATCGAGTCTGAGTTGGAAGCCATAAACCCTGGTCCCTGAAGGTTCCACCTTATCGACATTATGTATGGTTCTTATACCATCTCGTCGAAACACAGAACGTAGTCAGAGGAAGCGAGAAGTCCAAGCCTACGCTCTGTGAGTGCTTCGCACTAGTGCACGGTAGATGCGTAGCTACGTGTGTGCACTAAGGGGAAACCCTAGGTTAGTGCAGAGACGCATGTAGCAATTTCTTGTCATAAGTGGACTTTGCCACATGGGTGCGATGCACCGGGATATGTTGCGAGTTGACTAGTTGATTTCACTGGGGCACCCTATGGGAACCTTAGAGAATAGTGAAATCACTGGTGCACTTCACTTATGTGTGCCTTGCAAAGTCTCATACACGAGGAACGGCCAACTAGTGACATAAGGGCGTTTTGGTCATACTATGCGCCACTATGCACTAAGGGGGCCGGCCCTGAGTGGTGAGAGACTGGTCAAGGCCGGCCCTATTAGTTTCAGGAGGTTGTTGCCTCCGATGAAAGGGTCGATCAAGAGGCGCAGAAAACGGGCTGGTTTTGACCGTTTTCGAAAATAAGGAAAAGATAGAGATAAAAGAAGAGATATATAGGGAGAGGTTTGAATCAGTCAATCCTATCCGCTAGGCTTATCCGTAAGGATAAGGCCGGCCCTATATAAGGCATAGGGAGAGGGGGGGGGACGAAATTAATGAGCCATGCAAGCCCTAGTACCGGCCCAAGCCATGGGGGAAACCCTAGCCACCCCCTCTCCTCTCTTCGCATCTCCTCTCTCGTCTCTCTCTCCCTTGCTTGCGCCATTGGATGGCGACTCGTCTTCCTCACGTGGTGTTTCGTAGAAGGAGAAGGCTCGTCGTATGGAGGCACTCAGAGATCCATCGACGAGGTGCCGTGCATCGTATGAGATCGGGTGAACTAGAAGGCGTCTCCCGCAACCTTTTGCTGTCCAGAATCTGCACAGAAAATCAGCGTTGTTTTTTGTGATTCCGGGAGCTACAGAAGTCCAAACGACGTGAAACTTGTTGCAAAAGTTGCGTTTCGAAGTTGGCTACCTACAGTCCAAATTTCAGCCCAAATCGGAGTTCGGAGCAGAAAGTTATGACCGTCGCTCCGAAGCTATGTCGAGCAGATCCGTAGCCCGTCTCCATCAACAAAGAAGAAATTTGTCGCGGTGAAAGATTCCGCACGCAGGTATGATCTCTAACAAGTAGATCTAACATAATTAGAACATGCATACATGCTAGATTGTTCTTTCGCGTTAGATCGTCGTTAGGGGTTCGCATAGTTGCCATGCTAGATTCATACACGCATATGTAGATCGTTTCGATGAAAATTTTGATATGTAACGCACACCGCTCACGGTCCTCGGACCTTCACTTTGCTTCCGCTGTGGGCCTCTACCATGGATTTATTTCCAACAAAATTTCCAAATGTACCAGGCCACCATTAAAAGGAGTGACTTGGAGTTGTTATGTCCCAGTTCGTCAACGGGAAGTTGGCATAACAAGAGGCCAAAGTCCGATAGAGATGAAGGGGGGGGGGGAGGATGGGAAGACAGAGAGAAAGAACATATGGCAGTTGACGTACGGAGGACAAGAAAGAAGCATATGAGTAATCGTTTCCGACTCCAAGCCACAACGAGGGCATTCTGAGGAGAGAAGCATCCCAATACGGGCCAGATGAGCTCAGACCGGTAGCCAGTCATGCATGACTTTTCACATAAAGCATTTAGCTCGAGGTGAGGTTGGGGTGGCCCATAAGACCCTCCAAACCATTGGGGTCAGCAAATCAATCGGGTGGGGGGAGTCGCGTACCAGGGCCGCATCGAGGAAGGAATAAGGGATGGAGAAATGAGCCGAACGTCCAGGACCCCAGAAAAGAAGTTGAGATGGGGGAAATGTCAGCACCGGCGTAGAGGAGATGATGGAGTGCCATTCTTGGGGGAAAAGAAGGTGGATTTAATCTGAATGCCACTCCATGGAGGGGGAAAGAAGATCGGCCTGCTTGGTGATATGCATCTGGGCAATGGGAACAGGGGCCGGCAACTAGTTCATAGGGCAAATTTTTAGAAATATAGGTGTATAAATCAAATTTCGATATCAAATTGCCGACCACAGTCGACTGTGATTCGCACCACGTGGCGCACGTGCATGAGAGCTAAATGTGATAACCAACCAGAGGGTGAATAAACCGGTGAGGAGGCCATTCCGCCCCCCTAAAAAAAAAAAGTGGAAGAGGACAAACTCTAACGGAGCGCTACTTCTATGAATGAGCCACATGGCATCCTTGGGAGTCGGAACTACTTGACTATGGGCCATGGGATAAACCTAGGGGGATACCACCACCACCGGCCGCCGCCAATCAATGGCCCGCTGGCCATCGTCCATTGCAGTCCGTCACCATGGTCCATTCCCGTTGTCCACTGCTCGCCCGGCCACTCGTGGTGGTAGATGGCGGCAGGTGGTGGCCGACAAGGAGTGGACAGTGGTCGACGAGGGGAGGTGGCCAACGGCGGCTTGTGGTGGCGGCATCCCCTTAGGATTCATCAAAATATCAAACGACCCATAGTCCCTCCAATAAGGGGATGCCACCTCTCGTGTTCAAGTGGAGTGTCATTAGACTTTCCCTCATATTGTCCCTCCAGGTTTTTCAAATAGCATTACTCTTTTCTAGGGGTGTAAAAAAAGCCCATAGGCCCTAGCCAATCCCAGCCCGGTCAACCTCCAGACCCTGCCCGGCCCAAACATATCATGGGCCGGGCTCAGGCCGCCACCTTAAGGCAGAAGCCCGGCCCGAAAGGAAGCCTCAAAGTCCGGCCCCTTATACTACTGTGTACTTATTATATATATAAAAACTGGGTATATTAAATTCTAAAAAAATAATGGTACAGTGGTTATGGTATTTTGAGAACATTAAAGGTTGAGGTTTCAAACCCTCCCATGGAAAAAAAAATTTAATAACTATTTTATAGCCCAAACCCCACCCAGTCCGAAATTTCAAATATATATACATGGGCCGGGCCCGGACTCATACCCTAGGCTAGACAGGCCCACCCGGGTTTGACATCTCTAGATCTGGCCCATTTTACACCCCTACTCTTATCTTTTTGAAAAGTAATGCTACTTGAACATTATACAGCGACAAAAACTTTGACAAACCAGACCCATGCACTGATGAGAGGCCCACTTGGTGCGAATGCCAATTCATTAAGCCCCTTGTCACCAGTGCATGGGTCTGCTTCGTCAAAATTTTTGTCACTGCATACTATTCCTCGCTATCCTATGTTTCTATGTGTGGTCTCTAACCTTGGGTGCTTCTATTCCTCGCTATCCTATGTTTCAATGTGTGGGATCAGAATTCAACGGTACAGATTGAAAGTCAACTGGTTCAGTATAGAGACGGTGGTACCGTTGAAAATTAAAATTTTCAATCTGTGCCGTTGAATTCCGATCCCATGCATGGGATCAGCAAATAGAGTGGAATAGAGACAACCCAGGAATAGAGATTAGAGACGAGCCGAATCCCCGCCCAACGTGGACGTCGCCTTCATGCACGTACATTCCCCGTATATAGGAGACATGTTGAACATGTCGACGATGTACGTGCATGCATTATCCGTTTCGGCACGCTTGCACTCCGCCTGTCTTTGCCCCGTTTTATAACGTCACCTAGTTGACAGCTCCCTTGTTCCCCTATAAGACAATTGGATAGAGATGTTTAGATATTATCATCTAATATCCACAAAATTAGAGAGAGAGAGAGAGAGAGAAAGAGAGAGAGAGAGAGCAGGGTAACAAGCCGTGTTTGATTGACACTGACTGGATGGAGGGAAGAGCAGAATGAGATTGGATTCCTATGGCCTCGAGGGATCGGTGGGTGTGGGGGGTGTGTTGGCATTGGGTTGGCAGTCCATGAGGTCGGCCCATGCATGCTCGATCGATGCAGTTTGCTAGGATTGCATGGCATACAAGTGTTATTGCTCGAATATCCCTAGCGAGGTCGATCTGCCTCCTTGCTCATGCAAACGCGGACTAGGGTTTCGAATCTCCAAAGATCCGAAGAGAAGGAACGATCACGGATGATAATCCTACGAAATAAGAAAAAAACTAGCAATCCACATGACGCAAAAAAAATTTATTCACGTAGTTCAGAAATGTCCTATCTCTGCGAGTATCGATCAACACCCTTGGAGCAATATGAAGTTAGATGGGAGGTCTACAACCCTTTTTTTTTTTTTCAGTGCCTCCACCGGATCTCAAGGAGAGACAATCCTCCTCTCTTGATCATTGCCTTCTTCGTCTATTACACACTTTAGAGAAGTGTTACGATCCGAGGCCCTCGCGCAGCGGAACACGACGCGTGTAGAAGCACCACAGTGGAGATGACCACCGACAAGATCGAGCAAAAGATAAACTCAAGCAAAACACCCAAAAAATTCCGGCAAAGATTGATCAATGGATATACTAGTATGGAAAAAACCCGAGTACAATTACAATGTCGACTCTAACCAATCCCTCATACACCCACAAAGAGACACCCCCTTTTAGATAATAGATCGATCCCACAGCTCTCCACCCCAATGAAGATAAAAAAGAACCCTTTCGAGAACTTCCGCCTCCAATGGATTCTCTTTTCTCTCCCTTGGTGATGGCTACCTTCTAATCTCTCCTTAGGGTTACTCTTGTGCCACCATGATCATCTAGGTTCGTCCTAGGATCACTTATTTATAATCATACATTCGTATCCGACTTGGAAAAGGAGTCCCACAAAAAAACGCAGTTCGAACCGATCGTCCTGCTTGCTATCGTCGAAAGTCATGCGCACGAATTGGAGGAGTCATGCGCACTGTGGGGGGAAAACCCGGTGGCCACACCCAATCGTCAAATGGAGCAACTCGCCTCCACCTCCTTCTCCTACAAAAAAACCGAGGCTCGGCTAACTCCAACCCAAGCGCCCCCCCCCCCCCCCCCCCCCCCCCCGATGCTCAAGTCAGAGAAGGGAATCACAACCTTCTCATACGTATCATGTGCGCATTGTTCGCGGGATTTCCTTCAAAAATATCGGGACGGTTATGACAGATCTTTCATGATTGGACGCCTTTCAACTCTTTCATTCTATGCTCACGTTGATCGCGGGCCCCTGAATTAACCTTACTTTTGAGCTGATACCATAAGCTAATTAATAAGCACTAGAGTACTTTTCCTAATTGAAATCAGCTCACATTGGGGATTTTGTGAATTATCGAACAACAATCCTATTAGAGTTTTTCCTAATTGAAATCAGCGCAACATTATAAGCTTCCTAATTGTTCAGTATCACTAAAAGGATGCATTGGCACACAACCCATGCCCAATGGCATGCATGCTAGAAGCATAGTAACAAATTCGGTGTTCAGAAATAATTCGGCGAGGGGTACAAAATTCAGAGTCCGAAAAATTTTCAAAAAATTCGGAAGCATAAAACATTAAATATATTATATTACATTAGAAATTCTATATAATAGATATAGAAATATATACTTATACCTAAAATAAAATAGGTAGCACGCATAAAACAGAGAAATTTTGTGGATTATTCAAGAATAATGCGGGAGTAATTTGGTTATGATCGACCCATGTTGTCGAGTAATTCAGAGAATGATCCGTTTGACCTTGAGCTCACGAATTTTTCAATAACTCAGAGAATATTGTTACTATGGCTAGAAGTACTGCAATCCTGCACATACATGAAACTTTTAGTTTTCTATAAAGAAGGAAAGGGATTCTTAGCACCACCGCCTTCCTCTTTTAACTCTTTCAAAGCATTTCCGAGGGTTATCTCCAAATTTTCTTTAGCCATCTTGGTGATTTTATCTACTAGTGCAACCTTAGTTGCAAATTCAGTAGCCTTGTGCATTAACTGACTCCTTTGCAAACTAATTGCATTAACTGACTCCTTTGCAAACTAATCTAAGCCTAAAGTATCTTTTCTTTTGCAATCCTCAAGGGACATACATTTCTCAAAAAAAAAAACCAGCTAGGGGTGGCAATGGGTCGTGTCGGGTCGGGTTCGTGTTGTGTCCAAAACCCCCAGACCCGGACCTGACCCGTTTAACTAATCGTGTCTAGATCCTAAACCTGTACCCGACCCGTTTATAAACGGGTAGACCCGATAGACCTGTTTACCACACGAGTTTATTCAGTTGACCCGATCCAACCCAATCCGACTCGACCCGACCTAACCCGATAGACCAGCTAATACTATATATTACAGTATCGAATTGCGGGTAGACCCGACCCGACACGACCCGTTGAATTTTAAACAGGTCTTCCCGGGTCTACCATGTCCAGACCCTAAACCCGGACCCAACCTGTTTATTAAACGGGTCTATCGTGTCGACCCGTTTACGACCCGAACCCGTTTAGCCCTAACCAGACCCGCTAACTTCGTGTCGGGTTCAAAATTGCCAGCCCTAAAATTAGCAATGCCTCTTTTTCTGAAAAATAAGCGTCGCATCCTCCACAAACTTGGCCGCTGCACTATTTGACCAAAGTACCCGTCATAGAGGTCCAGTGGAGAGGAGAATTAGTCTGAGGGTGCATCAGGCCTCTCAACCTTAGGGAAATTCAATTCTGTGAGGTTGAGAAATTCAAAACCACCTTAACCAAAGACAATCTGACACATCTGATAAAACCATATTTTGCATGAGGCAACAGTATTTAGCTATATTGGTTCTAAATTTATACATATAATGCAAAGATAAATGAACCTAACCAAACATTCACTTTATATTAAGCATTGAAGTATTTATACATCTTTGAAATAATTCAGACAAAAATTGTTTGTATAATTTATCATTGTACTTTTTGTTCAGCATATGCTTTAGTACCTTTTGATGATGTTTTCTTCTTTAGTTTTGTCATTCCTTGTTATGTTGATCTCATCTTTATTTTGTAATTGTATAAAAAACATAGTTTTTTCTTATTTATTTTAATTAGACTTGTAATAACACTTAAGATGAATCTTCATAATACTTAATGTGCATGACTCATTTTGTTTTGTCAGGTCGCACCAATGGCTTCCGGACATAATCGGACTCATCTTTCATCAGCTTTCACACCTACAGTGTCTCCAACGGTGAGGACACAGTCCCAACCCCAATCTTCACAATCCTAGCTTGTACTTACCTCACATGAACCTATTCTAGTCCATCTACCAAGACCAGCAGCGTTGGTAGGAATTATAAAATATTTTTTGTATATAATTTTTATCTTACTTTACTGTGTTATGAAAACTAATTGATATGTTTTTTTCTTTTTTGACATAGATGGATGATTGACTTCATTGGACCACGAACGGATTATATTATCCATAAGTTTCTACCATTTTATTTGGCATTTCAAAAAAGATGCAGCATTATTTTCAAAGACGTGAGTTTTTTTTTTATAGTCCTTCAGTTGATATTATGGATGTTGGGTTTTGTGTTACTGATCCTTAATAAAAACGAGTATGGATAAACACGTGTACTTAGAAGAATAATTTAGTATTTTAATTTGACTTTAAATGAGTTTAAATAAATATTTATGTACTTTTATTTTTAATGAAATGTATATAAATGAATACATGTGTAGAAAGATTTCAAGGAAAAAAATATTAAGAATTTGACTTTTGGCGATGCATGTAATATATTATGTTACTGAATGTGTATATTATGCGGCGCGATAATTGCATCATCTAATATATACATTTGGCTCAATGGATAAATTCGATGACGCAATTATTACGTCGCTAAAAGTATACATTATGCGACACCAAAGTATGCATTCTGCGATGCCATTATTTGCTCGCTAGAAGTTATTGACGACGCTATTATATACGTCACCAAATATTTTTATTTTCGGCGATACATACGGTGTGTCGCTAAATGTTCTATAGATAGACTTAAATTAGGTGTTTTTGCGACGTGGGAGGTCATTTCAGTGACGTTTTTTTGTTTCAATTGGCGATGTTTATTGCGTCGTGGTTGGTTAAGTTTTCGGCGATGCAATTTGATTGCGTCGCCGAAAGTATTCTCAAACAAGAAATATGCAACATCTTGGCGACGCAATTTGAAGTGTCACAAAAGATATTTCGCGATGAACATGACTACATTTGGCAATGCTCTAGTATGTCGCAGAAATTATCTTTTCTTGTAGTGAGTTTTGTCTAGATCCTATCATGAAGGAATCTATAAGTTGCAATACAAGATCTGCTAGTGTATAAAGGCCCTCCTAGGTACCTTTCATTTATGCTCATTTCATTAACCTCCATAATCCTCATAAGGGCCCCTCGCATAGTCATGTGTACATTTTTGTTGAACAACATATTGGACTTATGATAATTGACTCGTTGTCCAGAGTAGATCAAGAAGGTCTCTAGCACCTCACGAATAGCCAGCATTCACCTCCTCTTGATTTGTCTGGCCAAATATAAATATATCTTCTACATAAAGATGGTGGGTAACCACCTCCCTTCCTCGACCAAGATGGATACCATTAAGTCTATTGTGATCCTGCAGATTGACCAGGAGTTTGGAGAGAAATTCTGTACATAACAAAAATAGGTAAGGCGATAGAGGGCATCCTTGGCGAATGCCCCGTTGAGGACTAATAACCCCATGGGTCTCCATTAGTAATCACTGAAAATGTCGGAGAGGATATGCAATTGTAGATCCAATCCAACAATCGGTCAGGAAAGCCAAAGCGTCCCATGATTGAAATCAAAAAATCACATTCCAGCTGATCATAGGCTTTAGCAAGGTCTAACTTGAGAGCCATGTGCCCACAGTGGTCCGAGGTGCGTTTCATCGTATTAATGACCTCCTGGGCTAAAACTGAATTATCAGTGATATAACGACCTTGGATAAATGCACTTTGTTGAGAAGAGATGCATCTGCTGAGGAAGGGTTTAGTTCTGTTGGCTACGATCTTCAGTATAATCTTGTAGTGGACATTACAAAGACTAATGGGCCTATAATCTACAGGTGTTTCTGTCTTTTTGGGGAATAAGTACAATCAGAGTATGATTAATGGCTTGAGGGAGAGGCATACCTCGAAAAAATTCCTAGATATATGTAACAACCTCCCCATTGATGGTATTCCAGCAACTTTTGTAGAAATTAACCCGGAAGTCCATATGGACCCGGGCTCTCCATAGCATCCATACCAAATAGGACAGCCTCCACCTCTTCACGGGATGAAATAGTGCACATAGAGGCTACCTCGTCCCCATGGATCAAATAAGGTATAGCGAAATCCAACGGGTTGCAATGGGGAGGGGAGGAGGAAATGAAGATCTCAAAGAAATAGTTAACAAAATAGTCCCCGATCGCCTCCTTGTCTGTGATCCACTGTCCGGCAGGGTTTTTAAGTGACGCTATAGTATTTTTCCGTTTCTGATTCAAGGAAGCCATATGGAAGAATTTAGTATTATGATCCCCATGTCGAATCCAATGGGCCTTGGAGTGTTGTTTCCAAAAAGTCTCTTCTTTGGAGAGGAGATCCTCATTCTTGGTCTGGTACTCCTCCTCCAAACGGAGGTTCTCCTCAGTAGAAGGCCGACTTTGGATGTGGCCAAGAATTTCATGGTTATGCAACCAAATAAACATGAATTTTTGGGATGAGTTCTAATTATCCTGGTTGGAACAATTTCTATTGTGGAGCAACTCACCCCATAACGTTGTGTGTATAAACTCATGCAATTGTAACTCCTTCGCCCACCACTCACCGCCGCCCATCATCCACCAGTCGCCTATGCTCGCCGCCAACCACCACCCGTTACCCCATTGGACACCACCGGTCGGCCACCTGCCGTCGCCGATCACCACCCACCGCCCAACCAGCCACCCGCTGTAGCTACCACTACCGGTCAACCGGCCGCCGACCACCACCCGTCGACGTGCCTACCACCCACCGCCACCGCCCGCGGTCGGTCACTCGCCACCGCCCGTCGGCCACCACTCGTTGCCAACAATCGCTACTTGCCGGTCACCATCGTCGGCCACCACTGTCGGCGACCACCACTTCTCTCCACACTGACCACCACCACCCACCGTCTTCCACAAACACTACCAAAAATTAACCAAACAATGTGAATAACAACTACATGGTAGTTACAACTCATGCATTTCGAAGTGCATGAATTGTAACTCATGTTTTTCCAAATACATGAATTGTATCTACAACAAGTAATCGGCACTCCCCCAAACCAAACATGCCTTTAGTGGAGGTTCGCTAGTTGTGGCGAGTGCTTGAATGCACTCATTAAAAAAAAATGTGTCGAGATGGATATATGTTAAACTTTTTGTGGTGAATGCATCGGAGGGCTCCCCACAACTAGTGGACCTCCACTAATGGTCTGTTGTGTTGTATGGAGCTAGTTATGATACTGAATTGAAACTCTAATGTTTGGTTGGAGGGAGTTTTGAATGGTATAGTTAGAATTCTGATGTTTGGTTTAATATAGTTGAGTGTGAATTGCAATTCCACGTACTGTTTCGTTGGATGTAGTTAGTTGTATGTAGTTATGACTATACCAGTTGACATAACCATACATAATAGAATTATTAAAGCAATCGTTATGAATATTCATTTTGTAGAGAGAGAAAGATATGGATGACCATTTTATAGAAAGAGAAAGTTATGGATAATCATCTTTTAAAGAGAGTTATAGATCCCTAATTTTTTTAGAGAAAAAAATTATGGATTCCCAGTTTATAAAAAATGTTATGGATGTCCAGTTTATAGAGAGAAAGTTATCAATGTCTATTTTTAGAGAGAGAGAAAATTGTGGATGATCATTTTTAGAAAGAGTTGTAGATTCTCAGTTTTTAGAGAGGAAATTATGGATGACCACTTTTTCCAGAGCGAACGTTATGGATTCCTAATTTTTAGAGTGAGAAGTTATAGATTCTTCAGGAGAAAGTTATTAATGGCTAGTTTTTAAAGAGAAAAAGTTATAGTTGTCCAATTTCTAGAGAGAGAAAGTTATGGATGCATTTTAGTTTCTAAAGAGAAAGTTATGGATGTCATTTATAGAGAGTGTTGGATGACCATTTCTTAGAGAGAAAATTATGGATTCCTAATTTTTAGAGAGAGTTATGGATGATAAGTTTTTAGAGTGAGAAACTTATAGATGATCATTTTTAGAGAAAGAAAGTTATGGATGTCCATTTTCTAGAGAGAAAGTTATGGATGACCATTTTTAGAGAGAGAAACCTATGGATTCCCAAGTTTTAAAGAGCGAAAGGTGAGAAAGTACTAGTTTCTAGAGAGAGAAACTTGTGGATGATTATTTTTTAGAGAGAGAAAGTTATAGATTCCCATTTTTTGAGAGGGAAAGGAGAATTCCTAGTTTTAAAAAAGAGGGTTGTGGAGGCACAACAAAACTCAAGTAACTAAATATTTTCTATTAATAAATATAAGATACAAATATATAAATTTCTACAAACTCTTGCATCATAAAGTTAAAACATTAGAATAATCATTAAAAAAAAAACAAGTACAAAAGATCCAAAGAAACAAAGCTCCCATTCATGAGTAGCAGTAACTCGAATATGCTCGATGGCCACACTAGTAGCTTCAACCTTTGGGGGGTGAGACTCCTTTGGAAGTTCAAAAATTGTTCTTCAGACTTAATCTAGAAGCAGAATGAATGGAAACATATCCTTTTATAACAGAGACCGGCCTGTAGGTGACACTCCTCCCACGTATGATAGATTCTCAACATTTAACCTATAAAGACGACGTAAAATGTGGAAGCCATGAACTGACCTACACTATCAAACTCACGTCAAGAAAATAATCGACAATTAACCTTTCAACAAACTATGCATACGAACACAAACGAAATAATTTAGTGTCTCATTTGTCAACCAGTGGTAGCCAGACCATATAATATGCTCATTAGGGCAACTCGGAGCCTTGGTGAAGATGATTAGAATGTTGCCTTGCAAGCATATATTGTGCTATATAAAGGACAATTCATCATTGACTCGTATGTCAAGCATATGTGAACTATACCATACCATACCAGCAAATACGTTGAAGCATATGTGAACAATACCATCAGGACTCACAATTTTGAACTCGATCAATCTACTCCAGTAACCATCTCTTGTAGCGTCCAGGTCGTGCGATGGGGAATCAACGGCTACGATGCTCAAGGGTACTTTGGTCACAAGTGGGCAGCGCGCGCATCGCGTCCATTGACTCCCCTTCGCACGGCCTGAGCTACGTCGAGGCCGGATAACTGGGTACAAGTTTGGCCAATGGGACTGCAACTCCGGCCAACCTTAAGATCAGGATCCCCACAAAAGCTAGCTACGTAAGCAAGGACGAGCCACGGCGGCCACAATCACTTTCCCTGCAGATTTTCCACGGCTTTAGCCCATCAGAACACGAGGGCTTCGCCCTGAATTGTGTAAAGAGGCTGAAAGAGGAGAAAGGAGGGACGAAAGGTGGGATAAGGGGGCACGTATCAGTCGCATCCCCGTCACTCCATACTGGGTCACCCCTTATCCACTGCACTTTTGTTGAGTCATCTTCTCCCCTGACCTCACACCCACCATGGTCCATGTACATGTTCTTCTCTGTCGGTCTCGCGCGACGTCTCAAAGCGCCCACGCCTCTGCCTTTCGAGCCCGCCGTACTTTCCCCTTTCCACCAAACCAATGCGCTTCCTTTAACTCTCTTTTTTTCGCGGTGAGACATGCTGATTCAAATGGTGACATGAGAAACTTTAGCAAGATGAGACTTGAATGTTCTTGAAGTAATCACTAGTGCTTGGTCCAACGGTTGGTACCTTGCTTTACTGATCGATCTCAGTATGTCATAAAGCTATCTTGGATTTTTAAAACTAGGGATGTTGTGGTAGGATATGGGACACAGAGGCAGGCAGGATCAAGGCATGGTGATCGAGGTGGCATTGTTGAGTTTCCTTGTCCATGAAGGCTAAAGTCATGATGTGCACACGATGGGGTCATTATGTGCATGATCCTTGGAGCATAGAGGCTGAACAGTGGAGCAGATAGAACATGTGCACGATGAACCCATCATGTGCATGATCCGGGGCAAATGGTTCATGCACACGATGGGACATTCGTGTGCAGAGTCGACAGGAAGCACAAACTCATAGAGAGTAATTACAGTGGAAGAATACGATGAAAGAGGAGATGGCCTCATTGTATTAAAATGACGTACACCTACGAGTTAGTGGAGCTACCAAAGAGGCAAAGGTCTTTGCGGAACAAGTGGGTATACAAGCTTAAGTATGTCAACAACGAGAAGATTGTGAAATTCAAGGCCGAACTAGTTTTGAAGGGCTTCGAACAGAGAGAGGCTATTGATTTCACGAAAATTTATTCGATCTTCCATGGTGAAGCTGACATCCGTTAAAGTGGTGCTGAGTTTGACGGCGTGTCTTGACTTGGAGGTTGATCAGTTGGATATCAAAATATCATGTTTCTTCATGGAGGCCTCGATGAGGAGATCTATATGGAGCAATCGGAGGGCTTCTTGAAGAATAGCAAAGAACACATATGCTCTAAAAAAGAGTTTCTATGGGTTTAAGCAAGTTCCGATAAAGTGATACAAAAAGTTTACTTCATTCATATTGGGTCAAGACTATAGGTGTGTGTTCTCCAACCATTGCATATGTGTTACTTATTTCACAGAGTACAACTTTATAATCGATCTTGTTACGATATGTAGACGACATGTTGATCGTGAGCTAGCTAAGATGTGAATATGATGAATAAATTAAAGACGGACTTGTTTTAAGCCCATTGATATGAAGTACTTAGCGCCAACACAACAGATCATAGGCGTTAAGATCAGACATGATTGGTAAGCTCGGAAGATTTGGCTATCTCATGAGAGTTATATTGATCGTGTAGTGGAACAATACAATATGAAGAATGCGAAGTTGGTTAGCACTCCACTGGCTATTCACTTCAGGCAATGCTTGAGGAGTTTGCCAACTACCGAAGAGGAAAAACGGGAGAAGGTAATGATTCCTTATGCGTTAGCAATAGGGTGCTTGATGTATGCCATGATTTGTATGATGCCAGATATTGTTCATGTGGTTAGTACGGTGAGCAAATGTCTGGAGATTCTTGAAAAGCAGCACTACGAGCGAGCTGTCAACTAAATTTTGAGAACTTAAAGGGTACTTCAAAGATGAGACTATGCTTTGGCTTTGAGAAACTAGTTCTGAAAGGGTCTAAAAATTCAAACATAGCGGGAGACCTAATAACATGAGATCAACTTTTGGTTATGTCTTTATACTAGTAGTAGAGATGTGTCTTGATAGTCAAAGCTCTAGAAGTACTGTGGCATACGTTATCGACAACTGAAACCAAGTACATTATAATTCAGCCTCTGTTTTAGCTTAGTCGAATTATCAACCTTGATTGGTTTTCCTAGCACACTACCAATTTTGTTAAATCAATTGACACAAATATATTCTTTTATAAATAATATTGGTTTTATATTTTTAAAAATGACAGGAGCGGTTAGTCAACAAGACTATTGAACAATCTCAGCCCGAAGTCACATCCCCCATGACCGAGTTAGAAATCTCAGTTGAAATCCTTGGGAGAAGGTCGGGTTATCTTAAGGGGTATGGGATCCACTATAAGGGAAGTTCATCTACAAGAAGTACCGCAGAGTCAATTGCATGAGATGCTAAGGTCACAGTCTTAAAGGAGCAAGTGGCATGGCTATGCAAGCTGAGCAAATGGCTACGCAAGGCCAAAAGACTCCTACCTTGAGACTTTAGTACATCAGCTGCTAGCACGTGGCATGACTCAAGAGAGCAATGGTGGTGCAGATTTTTCTTTAGGATAAGGTAAGTTACTACGTGCCCTATTAATTGCTAGTACGTCAAAAAACAAAAAACTTAATATCTAGTGCTTAAGTAATTAATGTCAAACCCGGACAATGCCCGAGATCTATATGGAACAACCGGAGGGCGTCTTGAAGAATAGCAAAGAACATATGCTCTGGAAAAGAGTTTCTATGGTCTTAAGCAAGTTCTGAGAAAGTGATACAAAAAGTTTACTTCATTCATATTGGGTCAAGACTATAGATGTGTGTTCTCCGACCATTGCGTCTGTGTTAGTTATTTCACGGAGAACAACTTCATAATCGATCTTGTTACGATATGTAGACGACATGTTGATCATGAGCTAAGATGTGAATATGATCAGTAAATTAAAGACGAACTTGTTTTAAGCCCATTGATATGAAGTACTTAGTGCCAGCACAATAAATCGTAGGAGTTAAGATCAGACGTGACTGGTAAGCTCGGAAGATTTGGCTATCTCATGAGAGTTATATTGATCGTGTAGTAGAATAATACAATATGAAGAATGCGAAGGTGGTTAGCACTCCACTGGCTATTCACTTCAGGCTAAGCTTGAGGAGTTCACCAACTACCAAAGAGGGAAAAAGGGAGAATATAATGATTCCTTATGCGTTAGTAATAGGGTTCTTGATGTATGCCATGGTTTGTATGATGCCAGATATTGTTCATGTGGTTAGTACGGTGAGCAAATGTCTGGAGAATCTTGAAAAGCAGCACTACGAGCGAGCTGTCAACTAAATTTTGAGAACTTCAAGGGTACTTCAAAGATGAAACTATGCTTTGGCTTTGAGAAACTAGTTATGGAAGGGTCTACAAATTCAAACATGGCGGGAGACCTAATAATATGAGATCAACTTCTGGTTACGTCTTTACACTAGTAGTAGAGATGTGTCTTGGTAGTAAAAGCTCTAGAAGTACTGTGGCGTACGTTATAGACAACTGAAGCCAAAGTACATTATAATTCAGCCTCTGTTTTAGCTTAGTCGGATTATTAACCTTGATTGGTTTTCCTAGCACACTACCAATTTTGTTAAATCAATTGACACAAATACACTTTTCTATAAATAATATTGGTTTTATATTTTTAAAAATGACAGGAGCGGTTAGTCAACAAGACTATTGAACAATCTCAGCCCGAAGTCACATCCCCCATGACCGAGTTGGAGATCTCAGTTGAAATACTTAGGAGAAGGTCGGGTTATCTTAAGGGGAATGGGATCCACTATAAGGGAAGCTAGTTCATCTACAAGAACTACCACAGAGTCAGTTGCGCGAGATGCTAAGATCGCAGTCTTAAAGGTGCAAGTGGCATGGCTATGCAAGTTGGGCAAATGGCTATGCAAGGCTAGAAGACTGCTGACCTTGAGGCTTTAGTGCATCAGCTGCTAGCACGTGGCATGCCTCAAGAGAGCAACGGTGGTGCAGATTTTTCTTTAGGATAAGGTAAGACTAATTTTTCAGTTACTACGTGCCCTATTGCTAGTACTTCAAAAAAACAAAAAATTTAATATCTAGTGCTTAAGTAATTAATGTCAAACCCGGACAATGCCCGAGAAGCCAATTGTCATCATAATTTTTATTTTGGAAGGAACTGTTAAGCATAATTATGCACCATTATTATACACATTGCTAGTTGAAATCATGTTTCTTTTGCAAGGGTAAAAATACATTGGTTACCAAAATAATACAAAAACAAAATTCAGCTGCGCGCCTCTATATGTATTAGTACAAGCAGGGTATAGGATTATTCCTCTCTCTTTAGAATATACAATACTTATCCTATAGTAGTCAAGTGGCGTCGGGACTTTTTGTGCACTACTCATGATCGAGTTCACATGTTGATCCATGTGATACATTAGAATCATACACGACTGTGTATATATGTGGGGAGTAAACCATGGTCATTGTATGGGTTTTTTGTGAGAGAAACATATAGCAATCTGTCTTAATATTTTTTTGTCATTGTTCTTTCCTTTATGGTATCAAAGCTTACCTAGAGAAAAAAATTCTATCATCGATCCTTCAAAGCTCATGGCATCCTCGGTCCATACTTCATCGATTATCGTGCCAAATATCACTAGTTTGGTCTCAATCAAACTTGATCGTGACAACTACTTGTTGTGGAAAGCCAATTCGTTCCTATTCTATAGACGAATAAGCTCCTCAAGTATGTTGATGGAACTCACCCGGTGCCCAGAGGAGTACATCAAAGATGCCAAGGATATCCATCTATCTCTGTTATCAATCCAGATTATGTGCACTGGATGGAGCAAGATCCTCTTGTTTCTCTTATGGATCAATGCTATGCTTACACAACCGGTTCTTCAACGTGTGATTGGTCTTCACATAGCCCGTGATGTAAGGATGCGTCTAGAGCGCCTACATCTGATCCAATCTAGATCTCAAGTGCTTCAATTGAAGTAACAATTTTAGACCTTCAAGAAAGGGGGTCTCTCTATTACTGAATATCTCGACAAGATGAAGAGCATTACAAATGCACTTGAAGCTGTTGAACAACCTATCTCTGATTATGATCTATGTAATCAAATTCTAAATGATGGGTCAAGACTATGATCCCATCCACACATTAGCCACTAACCATGACAAGCCCATTACGTTTGATGATCTATTTGGCATGTTACATTGGACTTGAACAACCTTTTTTTGCACTCCGAATACATAGGTAGTGACAATCTAACTATCGGTAACGGTAATGGGCTTCATATTTCTCATGTTGGTTCCACTACCTATTCTCATTATGACTCACTCATTAAAATGCATGATATCCTACATGTTCCTACTATGGTCAAAAACTAACATGTTGTCAGTTTCTCAATTTTCCAAGGATAATTTTTGTCATTTTATATTTACTTTCTCTGGTTTTAGGTTCTTTTTGGTTGCATGATGACATTCAAATTAACACAATGACAATTTCTTTTGCACTTTTTTTTGTACATTATCCTTTGTATTTAGTCTAATATTTGATATGACACTATCATGTAAACAATGCAGACTTTGTATTAACTACTTTGTACTTGATTTTGTAGGCGATCATTGTTTTCTTCCCAATGAACTTGTTGCACCGAATGCTACAAATAGGAACTCGGACAAATGCTGAACACATAGATTTTGATTTCTATTGGATGTATTGGAACACGGGCACCTTTATCACTAGTGAGACGGACATAACAAGCAAAGAGATTTTAATTTCTGTTGGATGTAGTGGATTGTTAGGATGGTTGAATGCTTTGAAAATACACTAGTCTAATTTTGCTTTTCCATTTGAACTTTTAAACGGATATATCGGGTTGTTATTCTATTGTTGGGAATGTATTGGAAATACTCTAACTTAATTTTACTTTTAATTCTATTTAAACTTTTAAATATATATATTGGGTTGTTATTCTATATAATAGGAAGTATTAGAATGATTGAATGGTATAGGTTCTTGTTTGTTTAGTGAATGATATATGTCTGCATTTTTACAAGGTTTTTCTATTAAAATTATATATATATATATATATATATATATATATATATATATATATATATATATATATATATATATATATATATATATATATATATATATATATATATATATATATATATATATATATATATATATATATATATATATATATATAACTTTTTTCAACGCAACATATGTCGGCAAAGGATATTTTTTTAAAGATAATATTAACTATAGCCGATGATTACTGTGTCGGTAAAAGTGCATATTTGCCAACGTTATACATGTGCGTCGGCAAATTTGACCTTTTACCAATGCAATATTCGTCGACAAAGATTAATCTTTTGCCGATGCCTAACTCCTTTCATCGGCAAATGTTTTATAAATATTTTATGTTAAAATTTTTAGCAAACAATATTTTGTTAGCATAGATAAGTTTTTTCCCGATGCTTTGCCCTTGCGTCGGAAAAATATATTTTTGCTGACGCATAATGCGTAGGCAAAAGTCAATCTTTTACCGACACTACATCACCATATCGGCAAATACTTTTCCAAATGCAATGGAGTTTTTAGTAGTAACATTTGATTTGGACAAATTTTGATCCTAACTTTTGGGATTCAAAATAATAGTTTTCTCTGGCCACTCTGCCTTGCACTGCCTATTAAACAAAAAAGAGGCAAAGCCCCAACTAATCAGGTGGATACTTCTACTTCAAGAATTTGATTATGAAATTTGAGATCGGAAGGGCATCGAGAACACAGTGGCAGACCACCTATCCATAATCACACCTGAACTCTACTCTAATACTACCCCTATAAATTATTCATTTCCAAATGAACAACTATTCGAAGTATCCCAAGGAGCCCCACCATGGTTCTCACACATTGTTAACTATCTGGCAATAGGTCAAATACTCTCTCACTGGTCCAAACGAGAAAATGACCGATTTTTCTTGCAAATTCGGTATTTCTTTTGAGACGATCCTGAAATTTTTAAACTCTGTTCCGACCAAGTGATTCGAAGATGCGTACTAGAAAATGAATATCAGAGTATTCTCAACTTTTGTCATTCCCAAGTAT
The DNA here is from genome assembly GCA_947650365.1 of Chamaelirium japonicum. Lineage (NCBI taxonomy): Eukaryota > Viridiplantae > Streptophyta > Magnoliopsida > Liliales > Melanthiaceae > Chamaelirium > Chamaelirium japonicum. The sequence goes on from CANTAL010000044.1 coordinate 232,333, forward strand.
GTGGAGGACACTTCGGTGGCAGGAAGATTGATGCAAAAGTCCTCCAGTGTGGTTTCTACTAGCCATCACTCTTCAAAGATGCTCACCAATTTTGTACATCCTGCGATAGGTGCCAGAAATTGGTTCCATCTCTCATCGCAATATAATGCCCCTAAACCCGATTCTTATAATCAAAATATTCGACGTCTGGGCATCGATTTTCTGGGCCCATTTCCTCCATCCTTCGGATCCACTTGTAAGTTAGTCGTAGTAGACTATGTCTCTAAATGGGTCTAAGCAGCCACCACAAAGACGAATGAAAATAAGGTAGTAATCCAATTCTTGAAAAATAACAGTTTCAGTCGATTCGGAATACCACGAACAATTATCAGTGATGGCGGGAGCCACTTTTGCAACAAAGTATTTGAAGCTCTAGTATGCAAAATATAATATCACGTACAAGGTGGCTACCCCCTACCATCATCAAATGAGCGGGCAGGTGGAAGTTTCCAATCACGAGATTGAATGTATTCTCGAGAAAACTGTCCGCTCGGATCAAAAAGACTAGTCAATTCGACTTAATGACGCTTTAGGCCTACCAAAACACATTCAACACCCCAATTGGCATGTCACACTATCGCCTGATTTTTGGAAAAGCCTGTCATCTATCAGTCGATTTAGAACACCGAGTCTACTGGCATCAAAGCCTTCAACTTTGACATAAAAGAAGCCAAAGCTCAACACCGATTGCAGTTGAGTGAACTTGAAGAATTGAGACACGACGCGTACGAAAATGCAAAAAATATACGAGGAACGATCAAAAGCCTTTCACGACCGACGGATCATTCGCAAATCATTTTCACCAAACATAAATGTAAAACTATTCAACTCAGCGCTTCTCGAGAGGCACGAGTTTAATGTCGGTCAAACGTGGAGCTCGGGATGCCTACCAAGAAGCTCGGGTTGCCTCCCGAGAAGCACTGAATTTAATGTCGTCAACACGGACTGCAGTTGAGTGAACTAGAAGAATTGAGACATACACGACGCGTACGAAAATATCAAAATCTATAAGGAATGATCAAAATCCTTTCACGACCGACGGATCATTCGCAAATCATTTTCACCAAACATAAACGTGTAGTTATTCAATTCTCGACTCAAGATGTTCTCG
>CANTAL010000044.1:958482-1163482 GCA_947650365.1 Chamaelirium japonicum
AATGTGAAAGGTTGATGAGATGAGCCTATGAAGAAGACATCAGAGAGTCATCTTGATTACCTCTACCCTTGCCAGCACTTTTAGGGGTAACTAGGGGGGGCGTGGACTTTACCCCTGTCCAATGAAGAAACAGGTTTGTTATCATTATTATCTTCTCCTAAAAAATCAAAAGTCAAATGACTTTTAAAAATGAGTGTCCTGATCATTTCGGAAAGACAAGCCTGTAATTTCTTCAAAGTTAGGCTGAAGACGATCCCCAAGTGGCTGCATTTTTCCAATAAAAGCTGCCCCGAAAAACCATAAAAACTGCCTAGGCACTCAGGCAATCTAGGCGGCCGCCTAGGAAACACCACCCACCTAGGCGCTGGGGGCTCGAAAATGCCTAGGCGTCGCCTTGACGACACTACATTGATATGAACCAACTCCAAATCGAACCCGATTTGGGGGGTATAATGTCGGTTCGGGGGTTTGGACCGACCAAAATCCGAACCAGTTCAGGCAAACAGGTTTGAACAAACCCTCAAACTATGAACTCTCACCGAATCTTCCAATAAATTACAGATCGGCAAAGGAAACAATTGCATAGCTTCCTTGTCTAGGGCCATATGCACTAAAACATGGCAAGATTCTCATTTACTATCCTTAGGGTAGTATTACATGGATAAAGACAGGAAAATAGCCTGGAATTGATATAGTTGGTAAGGTAATAATATTATTTAGTCAATCAACTTGGGAGTAAAATTAGTAAGGATGGTAAAAATTTCATTTATAGTAATATATATACTCATTAATTACAAAAAATTAACATTGTTATCATCATCCCTGAAGGCAGTGGAGTAGTTCATACCTGCAATGTATAGATTCATGTTCCAGGTGAATGTGCTGCATCGGATCCATATGCGGAGGAACTTTCACTGCCGGAATCTGTATAAATCCTCTTGGAATAAGTTGAGACCCCAACAAAAAATTTAGATGCTCAAACTGTGGAACATATTCATATTTAAATAGAAATCCCATAAACAGAACAATTTATAAAAAAATAATAATGTTACCACTGGACGAGGATCCCGAGTCACTGCTTGAGCTACTCGATCTGATTCCATTATCCCCTCTCTTTTCTCTTCCAACTGGTGATGAAGAAGCCACATCTTTTGCATCCGCCGCTATTTTGAATTTACCCACACAACATGATATCAGGTTGTAAGTAACCAAAAAACATACATAAATACGGTCAGCTTTCACATTATAGTTACCTGTGTTGCTTTCCTTTGGCACTTCCATGACTACAGGCTCTGGAACCTGCAAATAGTAAATAAAAATGTGAACAAATATGCATAGATAATTAAGAATTTATCGGACAAGAATAGAAGTGAATAAAGATTACATCTCATACCCTTTCCGCCATACCCTCCCCCACATTTTGCTTGGACTCTACCCTCGCTAGAACGGCAAGCTCTGCCTTCTTCTTGTTCTTGCTCAAGCTCTTCTTGTAATTGGTCACAAATCTATCAAGCTCCCATAGAGTCTCCACGTCAACACTATCGATATCCACTTCAATTTCATCATCATTCTGGCTGAGAGTCGAGTTCCTCTTCTTGATAATCTGCACTACACTGTCCAGCTTCTCTGTGGGCAGTTTCTGCAGGTTATTGCTCAGCCTCTGCTTCTCCTCGAAAGTCATATCCCTCTTTTGTGGATCCTTCGCCTTCGGCTTCTTCAATGCCGGTGGCCTCCCAACATGAGTAGCATGACTCACCGAATTCGTCCTTGTATCTACCGCCATGGGATGCAAGGTGGAATCCGACCTCTCCAGAGTTCTCATGTCAAGCATGGGGGGCTTCTTGGTAGGTTGAGGGTGCGAAAGGTAGGCGTACTCAGCCTCTATGGTGGACCACCGCTCCTCAAATATCTGAGAGAGCTGATCGGCCATAACGTGGACGTCCTGCCCCTTGGCGTTGTAGGTCATGGCGTTGCTGAAGGTGAGTCTGACGTCCTCCGCCAACTCCCCAGGGGAATTGTACCGGTTCTTGTCAAGCCGGGTCTTCACGGTGCCCAGGTCCATCGGGTGTTTGATGACGATGTGGTAGTCATGGAGACCGAGCCCCTTCACATCGACCGGGGTGTTGAACACCCACCCGTACTTGTGCTTCATCAACTTCGCGAGCAGAGCCTCGCAGCTCTTGAAAGCCTGGGTGTATAATTTCCTCTTCGCCATCTGGGCGCTGTAATTCACATCCCCCAAAGCATGCTTTTTGTTTCCATTGGCCTTGGATTTCTTGTGGTCCGGTGGCAGGGATGATTTCTCATTTCCGATAATGAAGTCAGAACTCCGGTAGTATTGGTTGGCCTTCGGCGCCCGCTTCTCCTTCTCCATGGCCTCCTTCAAGCTTTGATCCGTGCCGAGACCTGCAGCGACTGAGACGCTTAGCTGGCGGTGATGGGATGCAGCTGAGGCCACCTGGGAGTTCGGGGGCGCCCTCTTAGCAAGGGCCGGGGTGCTGGGGTCACTGGCGGAGAGCCCGGAGTGGGTGTAACCGGCAGCGTGGGCAGAGGGTGCTCTGCCGGGGGAGGAGGTGACGAGGTGGAGCTCGCGGGCCTCGAGCTTCCTGGCGAGGGCACGGACCTTCTCGAGCTCGGCGGCGAGCCTCCGGCGGAGCTCGCGCGCCTCGTGCCTCGACCGAGAGGAGAGGCTGATGGTGACGCTGGGGCGCCGGCCACTCGTGGGGTGCTGGCCGTTCTTGCGGCTCAGGGCGTGAGGGTGGTCGGCCGGGCGGTTGAGGCTGGAGGCGTCGTCATCGGAGGCCGCGGAGGAGTGGATCCGCCGAGGGAGGTTTTGGAGGGAAGAGTTGACGTCATCGGCGGTGGGCGCGGGGGTCTGCCGGGAGGAGACTGGCGGGTGGGGGTTGGGGGTAGGGGCGGCGGGCCTGGGGGCCTTGGTGTGGGACTTGCGGGTGTAGACCTTGCTCTCCGACCACCGCTGCCTCTCCCGAGATCCGTCGCCGCCGGCGTCGCCCCCGGCCAGAGGCCCCGACGCCATACATGTAAAAGGAGAGATCTGGTTCGAAGATCTATATGGGTGATTGGCGATGGCGATGTTCTAGGGTTTTGGACAAGGAGAGGAAACCCTAGATCGGGAGCTCGATTGGGGTTCCATACGGTCACCACCTCCTCAGTAGCAGTGGAAGTGCTTTCCACTGTACCTCAGACAAGGGTAAATTACACTTTACCCCCCTGAAGTTTTGCCCAAATCACTTATCCCCCCTATAGTTCATAAACTATATTTTACCGCCTTCAATTCTTTTTTTATTATATAAAAAATTACCAAAATATGAAATTAAGTAGTTTTTTTTTTTTTTTTTGAAGGGTAAAAAACTAATTTATTACTGGAAAATAAAAGCAGTTATAGGACACGGCTTGTCTCTGAGTGAGCAAGCAGACCACACGACCTAAGAGGCCAAAGCAACAAAAAGACCCTACCTCATCGCACGGAGGGCATACCGACATGGTAGCCCCCGGACTTGAGGCAATACACAACACTCACCTAAGATTATCACAATAGCACAATAAACCAGAGTCATAACTTCACTAACTGGCCCCCCTGCTCCTCGTAACCCTATTAGTCTGACCCTTAGGCCAGGCTTCTTTAGCTCGGGGTTGAAACTCTGGATTCGGCATGGTAAGGAAATTTGGGTAGTTGGCAAGGTGAGGAGGCAACTTCTTGTACTGATCAAAAGAATCCATAGGATGATCAATGCCTGCCTGCTCCACTCGATCTGGAGCCTCCCCATCCTGAGCAAGATCTTGAAAAACCCTGAAGCCGGTTCTTCAGATAGCCCCGCCGTATCCTGCCAAACACGAGCCCTCAAAGCCTGCTTCCGACGAGATCGTTGAAGAGTAGGAATAGTTAAGCTGGGACTTCCTTCTCGTTGGCTTCGCCTACCTGGATGCTTCTTAGCCCCTCCAACTACGACCCCACTCCCACTACCGATCGGTCTCTCCCCCTCACTGACTGGACTCTCTGCTTGCAAAACAGCCCCTACATTCTCTAGCGTAGCATTGCCTGCAATCACTGCATTGTCTGGTGTAACATTGCTAGTCGCTAGCGTAACAACAGAATCTGCCATTGTTACACTAGCATTAGGAGCGCCAACATATGATGTAACACCATCAATTTCAATGCCTTCAGCAACTGCAGCAGTCTCACATTGCGTAACATCCCCAAAAGCCTCTTCCAATGCCGGCCCAGCATCAGATTTAGCAATGCTCTCATCTAATCCCGTCACAGTACCTTCTGTTGTGCCCACAACTACCAATGTTACACCATCACAGTCAGCCCCAGCTCCAGCTTCAGCTAGCGTAACAACACAGTCAGCCTCAGCTCCAGGTAGCGTAACATCACCAACATTCTGCCTACCATCAGTATAACCTTCAACTCTATCTAGCACACCCTCTTCCTCACAGCATGTACTCAACACCGCAAACCGAGATCCACTCAATCGAGAAGAAGATGCCCCGGCTACTACCTCACCTGGAATCAATGGGGTTTTCTCCTTAGATCCTACATGAATCCATTGATTGGTTGGTTGGGAAGGTGATGCACCACCAGGAGTGAGCTTGTCCCCAATAGGAGGAAAAGAATTGCCAGTCACTTGCCACTTCTGTTGCTTCTGCTGCACAGGAATTACACCTTGCCAATGAGCATTTTTCCAAGATGGGGATATCCTCGGATGTTTGCTACCACCATCCTCATTATGATCAAAGGAATGACAGGCTCGACACCGCGGGGGAATCCAGTCATAAACAACTGGTTGAATTGAAAGCAATTGACCTTTGATATCCCGAGCTTCAACCTCTTTCGGTAGAGAGTCCTCCACACTAATCTCAACGCAAAATCGCGCAAAACTTACTCTGGATAAATCAGTAGTGGCTTGATCCATATAGAGAGGTCTACCGATGATTCTGCCCATCCTGCTCAAAATGTCTTCAGACCACAAATTCACAAGGAGATTCGGGAATTTTACCCAAATGGGAATGTGGGTTAGCATGTCCCTTTCGCAATTCATTCCTTTTTCCCATTTCTTGAGCACCATAGGCCTACCAAGTAGGTGCCACGGACCTCCTTCAAGTATTCTGAAAAAATCCTCTTCTAGCCCAAATCGAAAAAAGAAAATACCATTGTCTCTGGAGAAGATCTCCAAGGTCCCCTTGGGATTCCACAAAGCGCTAAGTCTTGACTTCAGAAGTTGATAGTGTGGTTTTCGGCCTAGGAAGTACCCCACTAGCGTATGTGACCAACGACTCTGATTCCTATCCACTTCCTCAGTTGGGCATATAGCAACTATGCTAAAGTTGACAGTAGGGGGTACTATGCTAAAGTTTCAAATCATAGAGACAGATTTCGAAGAAAAAAAACTTCTGGGGGGTGAAATGTAATTAATCCAACATCTAGGAAGACAGGTAGAAAAAAGCGCGCGTTGAGAAAGATAGCTAATTGACTTCGCGGTATTCCGGATTCTCTGAGGTCAAAGCCACAGCCGTACAGTGCGAGTCACCGCTCCTGCTGAGTATGATGGACGGCTGTGATTCAGTTTTGGCTTTGATCTTTCTTTTTATAATAACAAACTGCTGCATCGTACTCACCTGATGGAGAATTCCATCGGACGGTTGTAGTCCCAGGAAAACACAAACCAGAGAGAAAAACGAACACAAAAGAGAGGACACGGCATCATACTATACAGTCTGTACGAGCGGATGACTGACCTTAGACATCTGTACGTACGGATGGCTGTTGCGGTGAGATCCGACCGTTAATTGAATGGTGATTTACACCTAACCGTGGATGGAGGCACCCAGATGGGTGAATTGCATTCACGTCTCCGCGGCCAACCAACTGCAATCCCCCCATCGATGGTGAGTTCATCGGATGGTTGTGCAATGTGTTGTTCCACCCAATATTTTCTCCAAGTCTGTACGATCAAGTACCTAAGGTGTCGTAGCTGTCCGATGGCAGGCAAGACGACATGTGAATGACACTCAGCCCAAACTAATGGTTGTAGATGTGTCAGTCCCGTCGCCTTACGGTAATAAGCACCTTATGGAATCACTCGGATGGAACGGTCGTCAGATCGGGAAGCGATAGTATGTATTTAACACGTATGTTCGTGATAATTATAAATATGTCGGTCTTAAGAATTCATCATCAACAAAAACGATTGGGATAAATCTGATCGTCGATCAAGGCAAGACAGAGAGAGTAGAAGCACAAGTTAGAGGATTTAAAGACATGCATAGCAGGCGCTTAATGATCCCATGCATACAAACTCTTAATGAAGCCACAATCTTTACCATACATATCCCTACAGATTCTGTTAATCACATACAAAGCAGACTCTTAATAGCCGCCCCATTTTTCTATTTCTCTAAGTCTTTGACCATGTTGCGCTGAAGACCTTTGATGCATGCCACACCGAAGGAGCCCGCTACGTGTTAATCGGCACAGTCATGCACTGGTCATCAACAAAAGAGAGAACTCACAAAAGCTAACCAGCAGCAGAAAACCATATGGTAAGTTTTCTTATAGTAATAGATATATATCCCTTCATTTGTACTACACTAGTGAGAGACTCACAACCCACACAAAAACCAAACCACCACCCCCACCCCCACCATGATGAGGTCACCTCATTTGCTGAAACTTTTGAGGGGATCGTGGTGGTCGATGTCACTGAAGAGAGGTAGATCGACGGGCAGGGTCTCGAGGCTCAGCCCTTGCCCTCTGAGTATCTCCACCACCGCATCGAACACAATCTTATTTCCGCCAGAAGTGAAGTGCAATCCATCCCTGCAGTTCCATCAGACGATTTCAGTGAAATTACGAGAAAATAAGTAATGTGCACCTAATAGTTGCTGTTAATGTACATATAGATGGGTCGGGTTTACTGTACAGTCGGGTCGGATTGTATAGTGATACATGTACATATATTGGGCTTGAGTCCCTCAATGGAATGTATTATATTCCTCTCCAAACCCTAGTCGTCATCTCCTAACATGGTATCAGAGCTCTAGGGTTCTCCCGCGCAGCGGCGACGACGACGGTCCTCCCTTCTCCGGCAGCACCTCCCCGTCCGGCCTCCCTTCTCCACCGGCCCACCCCGTCCGACCTCTCTCCTCCACCTGCCCCCCTTTCCACCGCCCGACATCCCCCCTACAGCCGCCGCCCGACCTCCCTCCTCCACCGGCCCCCACTTCCGCCGCCCGATCTCCCTCCTCCACCGGCCCCCCTCCTTCCCTACCCCCCCGACCCCCTTCTGCCACCCGACTGCCCCCGCCCCCCCCCCCCCCCCCCTTCCGCCACCCGACAGCCGCCGCCCCCCCCCCCCCCCCCCCCTCCTCCACCCCCCGACCCCCCCTTCCTCCATCCGACCACCCCGCCGGCCCCCCCTTCTCAACCAGCCCATCCCCCGGCCCCCTCCTCCGCCCTACAGCCCCCCGCCGGCCCCCCCTCCTCCACCCGGCCACCCCGCCGGCCCCCCTCCTCCACCCGCCCACCCCACCGGCCCCCTCCTCCGCCCTACAGCCCCCCGCCGGCCCCCACTCCTCCACCCGACCACCCCCCCGACCCCCCCCCCCCCCCCCTCCACCCGATCGGCCCACCCCTTACTTTAGCCCACCCGCCCCCTCCCCTGCACCCCCGCCCCCTCCTGCACCCCCTGACGCCCCACCGCCCCACCTTCTCCTCTGTACCGAACTGCCCGTCTCCTCTGTACGGACTGCCTCAGACCTTCCTTGTGCCGGTTCGTCCCGTACTTCAGGGATATAGCTTCCTACAGCATCTCTCGGCTCCCATACTGCCTGCACACCGTCGTTGATCGTCGAGTCCCTCCGTCTCCTCGTTTTGATGGTATTCTCGGGCCACGTCCCTCCACCACATCAGTCGACTGTGGACGTCGTCAGGGTCTCCTCCGCCATGATGGCGAGACTGCTGCTGCTGCTGATCTCCCTACTCCAGCACCGCCTGCCACCACTCCTGCTCCGTCTCGGTCTTACTCCGACCGCCTCCAGCGCTTTGAGGAGTTACTGTTGCGATACCTCGCCTCCACCAGCTCTTCGACAGATCACGGTCTCTTTGCCACTCCGGATACTTCTGCTCAGTCTCGGTCTTACTTCGACCGCCTCAAGCGCTTTGAGGAATTACTGCTTCGGTACCTCACCTCCACCAGCTCTTCGATAGCTCACAGTCTCTCTGCCACTCCGGGTACTACTGCTCCATGGATCTTCGACTCGGGTGCCTCCTGTCACCTCACCTTTGACTCCACTGTCCTCACTCATTGTTCTCCCACTACCACCCACCAGGAGGTTCGCACTGCGGATGGGACTCTCATCCCTATTCCGCAATGTGGTTCCGTTACTACTATCTCTGACCCTTCTGGTCGCCTGACCCTACCCCATGTCCATCATGCCCCCCGTCTTAACATTAATCTGATCTCTATCAGTTCTCTTTGCGACTCTGGCCTGACTGTCACCTTCACCCCTTCTGTTTGTGTTACGCAGGATTCGCGGACGGGTCAGAGGATTGGGCTGGGCCGTAGAGCAGGAGGACTTTACCAGCTGGACCATCTCCATGTGTCTTCCGTTCCTGTTGCGTCTGTCATGTCTGTTACCTCCGATGCCGACTTGTGGCACAGAAGGTTAGGTCATATATCGAGTGGTCGACTCAAAAGCGTATTCCGTTCGGGCGCTTTGGGTCGAGCGTCCTTCTCCCCTCTCTCTGTTTGTACAGGTTGTAGACTAGCAAAGCATCTAGCTCTTCCATTCTCTGCTAGCGCTTCCCAATCTGATGCTTTATTTGATTTAGTACATTCGGACATTTGGGGTCCTGCACCTGTTGCATCCATTTCGGGTTACATGTACTATGTGTGTTTTATCGATGACTACTCTAGGTGCACCTGGGTTTATCTTATGCGTCATCAGTCTGAAGTCCCTCACATCTTTAGGAGATTCACTACTATGATGCACACTCAGTTTGGTCGGCGCATCAAGACCTTTCGGTCTGATTGTGCCAAGGAGTATCTCTCCTCTGAGATGCGTGAGATTCTTCAATCTCACGGCACTCTTCACTAGCAGTCCTGTCCCCACACCCATGAGCAGAACGACGTGGCCGAACGCAAGCATCGTCATGTCCTTGAGACCGCACGAGCCTTGCTTCTCTCTGCATCTGTTCCTCACTCTTATTGGGCTGAAGCTGTCATGACGGCTGTCCACCTCATCAATATCACTCCGTCATCTGCTCTGTCCGGTGCCACCCCATATGAGCGCCTCCACTCCAGCCCACCTGACTACTCTCTTCTTCGCACGTTTGGCTGCATGTGCTTCGTTCTTCTTCCTCCCCATGAGCGCACCAAACTCTCTGCGAGATCTGTTCGGTGTGTTCACTTGGGGCTCAGTCGGGAGCACAAGGGGTATCGTTGTTACGATCCCTTGGCTCGCCGGATCCGTGTCTCCCGTCACGTTTCCTTTGTTGAGGATGTCCCGTACTTTTCCCCTGAGTCTCAGGATATTTCCTTGCCTCCTGCGTCACCCTCCTCGCCTTCATCACCTCTCCACATTCCCGTTCTACCCCCGTTTTCTGTTGCCCCACCCACGCCTACTCCACCTCCATATTCCCCGCCACCTCCACCACCACCACCACCACCTCCTCAATCTCCACCGCCACCTCCACCTCCTCAGTCTCCCTCGCCACCTCCACCACCACCCATTACTCGTGTCTATGTACGTCGATCTGCAGCTCCCCCTCCAGAGTCGGTTCACACTGGTACTCCCTCGCCTGATGCTGCTGCCCCCTCCTCCCCGGTCGTGGATCCTGCTCCTGTTCGGCGCTACCCAGCGCGCGAACATCACCCTCCTGACAGATATGACTACTCTCCTGACAGGTTTGGCTACTCTGCTTTTCCTTCTGACTCTCCTGACTCTTCTGGCTACTCTACCAGTGTCTCCTATTCACCATCCTTTCAGGCTTTTCTTACTGCTATACACACCCATCGGGAGCCCCAATCGTACCGTGAGACAGCGTTACATCCAGAGTGGCGGCAGGCCATGTCAGTTGAGCTTGAGGCTTTTCAGCGGACCCAGACCTGGGAGTTGGTGCCTTGTCCCTCCGGAGTGGTGCCTGTTAGCTGCAAGTGGATATTCAAGATCAAGACTCGACCTGACGGATCCATTGAGCGGCACAAGGCTCGCCTCGTTGCTCGTGGCTTCTCCCAGGAGTATGGGATTGACTACGAGGAGACATTTGCTCTAGTTGCTCGGATGACTACTGTGCGCACCCTCTTAGCTGTGGCAGCTGCTCGAGGGTGGCCTCTCCATCAGATGGATGTCACCAATGCGTTTCTCCACGGTGATCTCTCCGAGGAAGTCTACATGGCTCCTCCTCCGGGCATTTCAGTTCCTCCAGGGCACGTGTGTCGTTTGCGCCGAGCCATCTATGGGCTCAAGCAAGCCCCTCGTGCCTAGTTTGAGCGATTTCACAGTGCAGTTCTGGCCGCCGGGTTTGTTGAGCGTCACTCCGACTATGCCTTGTTCACTCGCTCCTCCAGTCAGGGCATTGCAGTTCTTCTCCTCTATGTGGATGATATGATCATCACTGGGGATGTCAGTGCCACCATCGCCTCTCTCCAGCGGCACCTCCAGAGTCAGTTTGAGATGAAAGATCTGGGCTCTCTTCGCTACTTTTTGGGCCTTGAGATTACCCGGTCAGCTCGTGGTCTGTTGGTCTCCCAGCAGAAGTATACTCCGACATCCTTGCTGATGCTGCTCTTACTGACACACGCACTGCCGATACACTCATGGAGCTCAATTTGAAGCTTCTCGCTACAGATGGTGAGCCGCTCCCGGATGTCTCCCGCTACCAGAGGCTGGTTGGGATGCTCGTCTATCACACCATGACACGGCCAGACATTGCCCATGCAGTTGGCATTATCAGTCAATTTGTTCAGGCTCCACGGTCAGTACACTATGCAGCTGTTCTTCGGATTATCCGCTACCTCCGGGGCACCATCACCCGTTCACTACTGTTTCCCTCCACCTCTCCGTTGGTGCTGCATGCCTACTCCGATGCAGATTGGGCAGGAGATGCAGCCACTCGTCGATCTACTACAGGATATTGTGTGTTTCTGGATGATTCACTGATTTCGTGACGCAGCAAGAAGGAGTCTGTTGCTCGCTCCAGCACCGAAGCCGAATACCGGGCTATGGCTTCCACCACCGTCGAGATTGTCTGGCTTCGCCGCCTTCTGCTCGACTTGGGAGTGGTGATATCCGGGCCCACCCCTCTCTTCTGTGACAACCGGAGTGATATTCAGATTGCTAGCAACCCGGTCTTCCATGAGCGAACAAAACATATTGAAGTTGATTGTCATTATGTTCGCCAGGCATTTCTCGACCACACCATCTCCCTGCCTTTCATTTCCTCATCGGAGCAGACTGCTGATTTTCTGACGAAACCCCTGACGATTGCTCGCTTCCAGCATTTTCTAGGCAAACTCTCGGTTCATGATCCACCGTGAGTTTGAGGGGGAGTGTTAATGTACATATAGATGGGTCGGGTTTACTGTACAGTCGGTTCGGATTGTATAGTGATACATGTACATATATTGGGCTTGAGTCCCTCAATGGAATGCATTCTATTCCTCTCCAAACCCTAGCCGTCATCTCCTAACAGTTGCAAAGTTGACAGAACCAAACAATTCTTCCCAAAGTTTTGTACTTACCATGAATCGCAGTCAAAAAAATGAGCAAGCCAAGTTACTCTTTGCTATCCATCCTACTCGTCTTACAATCAAGGAATGAAATCTCGAGATAAATCATGAAATATCTCGTGTTTTTTCTCTGGACAAAAACGAAATTCGTCCGCCAAAATCTTCGAAATATCTGGATTTTTCGGTCCAATAACATAGGGCCCCACAAAAAGTGGGATATTTCGCAAAATACATTACGAAAAATATTGTTTTTTTTTTGGGAGTCCGATATGGAATCTAGACTCTAGATTCGAGATTCGATTCCTTGCTTACAATGTTCCGTAACATGGTTGTGTTAGAAGTTATGTTAATCCATTTACTTCTGCCAATCAATATTCTTCTACCAATCAATCTGCTTACAAAACTTCATTGTCCTTGTTAGATATATCTTACCATGCATGCTCTGTGTGGGGGAGTATTGATGGATAGTCCCACATCGGTGAGGGAGGCACCCAGCACCTGTTTGATCAGTGGCGGACCCAGAAAGTCCAAAATGAAAATTTTGAGGGGGGGCATTTGTGATGATTTTTTTTAAAAAAATAAAACTTTAAAGAGGCCCCTAAGGAATTTTTTCAGATTTGGGGGGCCACGACCCCCCTTCAATAGTCCCCCACCCCTTCCGCCCCTGCGCTTGATATACTCCCTATGGACCTCTCCTTACGACCCGGGTTTTGGGGTGTGATGGTATCTAACATGGTATTAGAGCTAGGGATCACCGTCTCCTGCTCCAGGTGCTTCCCCCAGACTTGATCAGCGGGTAATTCGATTGACTAGAACCACTAAAATCTGATGTGAACTACTAGTAAACAATCATAACTACTAATAGCCGGTCATAACCGCTAGTAATTGATCAGAACTGCACAAAACTACTGCAGATGGCCAACAACAGCCACAATTGTTTGACATTTCTCCATAAAGCTATAAAAAGGAATGAAGGCCTACGACACAATGGATCCAGATCCAATAATCAAACCGAAATCAGCCAAAGTTATTTATTTTACTTTCTTTCAAAGTTTCAATTATGAACCCTTTATTTTTTGTTTCATTAACCTATCATACCTTTATCAGCACCACACAACAAAATTATTTTCAGCCATCAACTCTTTATTTTTTAAGGTTCACACTCCTTTCGATGCCCTTTGCAGTTTGCACTACTTCACTTTTCATGTATCTCACTTCTTGCTTTACCCATTAATCCTAACTCCTCTCATAGAAATTTTAATTCCTCTTCGTTGAGACAATCTGAATCTTTATCGTGGGACAATCATATCCAAACATCTTTAAAGGCAGTGCTTAACTTTTATGCCAACATCACCATTGTGGTTTCCGGTTCATATGGGACAAAGGTACATGGCATCCAATGGCAAAGACACCAAATTCTGAAGAAGAGGTTGCAGCAGAAGATTTCATCATGAAGGCCTATGACTTGTTCCTACATATTGAAGCTATTAAAGTGAATGTCACAGGAAATAGTTAACGATGTTTTGATAGTTCTTCTAATGAGTTTTAGCCAATGATAGTCCAAGTGCAGCTTTAAGGTCAATGCTTGGTCCCAGTGCCAGGCACCCAACAAGAATCACTATCATATGTGGCCAACGTACCCTTGCGAAGACTGAATTTTGCACTAAAGAGCCCTTATATATGTCAAGGACCATACATATGTTGCCTAGATAGCTAGACTGATCTCAAATCCTCCTAGAATGACATTATCGAGTGATAATCTTACTCAAAAACCAAATATTACGAGAAAAATATAGTGATACACCAGAAAAGTAGTCATAGAATGTTATCAAAACAGTTAAACCGCAATCTTACCATCTTACAATAGATATGGGAAATACATCATAATCAACTTGGATAAATGCCACTAAAGAAGGATGGGATGGATTGTGACTTGTGAATAATTTTTAAGTACTTTTCCCTTTGTAAGTGCCATATATTAGATCAGCCATAGTGAATGTCAGGAATTAAACACTAACGAGTATTATATGCAATAGATCATGTTCAGTTTCACCTAGTTCAACAAGTAAGGCCATCATAACAACATGACCATTGGAGGAAAGATAGGACAAAATGGACGATAAACTGAACCCAACCAGGAAGAATATGTCAATTGACAATTATAAGAGATCTGGATACCTTAAAAAAGATTTCTCCCAGCCAGGATATTGCTGCATTTTGGACCAGAGATCAATCACTGGAATGCCAGATTCTTTACCAACAGTGATGCATGCCTTGGCATAAGCACCAGCGGACTCATTTGTCCTTTCCGGTAGACCTGAAGAGTTGTCTCCATAAGGATTTCTGCAAGAAAAAAGAAGTTGTTGGGTATCATTAACCATAAAACAAGGAGTGGCACATCTTTTCGCCAATAGGCATATCTCGATAACATAATCCAGACTAAGAAATAAACATTGCATAAGATGCATAACGTGAAAATTTAAAATCCTAAAAGGTTTTGTTCTCAGTTGAGGAATTGTATAAAACATGGTTTGAGGGTTCTTTGAACCAAATCGGTTTGCCCGAACATTTTGGATTTTGGCCGATCCGAGCCCACATTATGCCCCATTCAGTTCTGATTCATATATCATTGTGGAGGTAGAAATCAACTCTAATGTCCGGTCGTCGATCTGCAAAAAAACACCAAAGATAATACCGGAAGATTGATCGCCTAGATCTCTCATTTGACGCTCAAGTCAGTGATCACTCAAGAACAGGGAAAAACTTGTGGGAGAAGTCTGGGATCTCGAGAACGTCCCTAATACGGAGGGGGAGATAGCTATTTATAGAGGAATATTGGCCAAATAGTCAACCGTAACAAACTCACAGTTTTCATAGCTGATGTGGAAAGAAATGGAGTCGTTACCTTTGTTCCCCCTTTCCAATGTGGGACTAACCGGTGGACTATCACAACACCCCCCCTCAAACGGAGCATGCGGAGCGAGGCACATTCGATGGGGCCGCAACCCGGAGAGTGACCAGCTCTATTACCATGTTAGAAGAAGGAGACCGCTAGGATTTGGAGCGAACAATACAATTAGAGTGGGCAATGCCCAAATATACGTACATGAGAGAGACCTCATGTGAGGCTCATACATGGAAGACTATACAGTATACCACAACCGTATATACACCTATTAACAACCTTCTACCATAAATCAATCAGATCAAGTAACCATTTTAGCTGACATGGTGCGGTTGATTGATAACCTTGCTTAACTTGTAAGCCATAGATATGAATGATTTCTGCAATAATGATGTCATACCATCACTAATCACTGAGGTTTGAGATCTTAGTGGTTTTGATCTTCCAATACTGAAATTCTAAGGAGGCCATCAAGCGTAGATGGCTCAACGAACTTCATCTTTCAAACGTCGAGGTTTTGAGGAAGTCGTTGAGCATAGAGGTCTCACCAAGGCTCTATCCTCAAACATTAAAGCATTGATGATCACATTAAGCACGATAGCCTCGGAGGAGTTTACCCTCGGATCCTCAGACGCCAATGTCATAAAGATAGTAATTAACTGAATATACATATCTACACTTTGCCGACCATAAACACAAGTAAAGAAGACTTGTTGGCCATAATTATGCTAATAGGATCTGCATCGGCAAGGATATCCTCTGCACGAATACGGATGTCTTCTGCAACAAGATGATATCTCCCCTAACTAATAGGTTAAACACTGTCATAATTCAATGGTTAGGCTGATGTCGCGTCCCGTAATTTTCCGGCATCTACAATACCCCCCTTTGCTTCTTTTATAATATTAAAAGAATGAATACCTACGGTGCTTCATTTCATGCATCATCCACATGTTGACAACTTCACCACCTGATTGTAGGTATTTTGGGCCTTGATGAATCATATCTCCTGCCATCCATACTCCAATATACTTATGAAAAATTGTGCATATCCTGTTAGTCGAACTTCGCACGCCTTCACATTCAATTGTTGGCACATATCAATTCATAATCACTCCTTTACCAAACAGCAGCCTCTTCCTATGAAAATCCAAGTGATATGACAATTGTTCCCCGTTTTTCAAAATTCAAGTCAATAAATTTTTTCTCAATTTGAAATAGGGTTCATTTCTCACACTGTTCAACTTCTTTGAATTATCTAGTTTCCACTTTCTTCTCAAGCTCTCTAGGTTTCTGCCCCTTTCTCTCATCTTTTCTTGTCATTTCTGCAATCAAACTTCATCAATGGCCTTAAAAGCTACGAAGAAAATCTCATCTAATGAACCCTAGGACTATCCGAGAGATTATGGCCGGGGTCGTGCTTCTCTCTATGAAACCCACCCTGATAATGTCGAGGGACAAAAGGGTTTAGCAGAAGGATCTCTATTCTTCTACCAGGGATATTTCGATCATGGTTTTTCCCTTCCTCTACAAATGATAGCTCATGAGATCTTGGGATTTTTTGACATCGCTCATAGCCAAGTGAATGATAATTTCTACCAATTTGATCAGGGAAGTTTGTCTTCTAACAATATTTTGAGAGGCAAGTCATGGCGCAACACCTTATCCTGCGCTACAAACTCCCATCCAATATACAATCTCCCACTTACTTCTGAGTGGGTTCCCAGGAAAAAGGGTAGCACACTTGCTGGAAACAACCATCATATGATAAATACTGGAAAAAGAAACCCATGGTGGAGATTCGAAATTCACAAGGATGAGAGTAAGGGTTATTTAAATGCTAAACAAGAAACTCCATCTAGCATATTCTTTTAGTAATAGTTGTATATTAACGGAATACTCAAAATGAAGTGAGCTTCCATTTACAATATCATTCCCCCATTTATGTATTACCCTAGAGTGGCTATTGTCAAGCATGAAAAGGATTATGTTGACAGGTGCCTCCAGGTATTTGTTAAGCATGATGCCCCTATTTTTAAAACTAGGAGGCAATAAAAACAAATCTAACATTACAAAATAAACTCTTTAATCTGTTCCGGGATGGGCCCAATGCAATACATGGTCAGTGGTGACTAAGATATGATGATCATTCAGGTTTGATGGGTCCCACAAGGGAAGTGAGATTAAGATGCCATTCAGTGGTGAGTACAGGATGCCAAATTGGCAAGTAAAATGAGACCTTCCAAATAAGTAAACAATGATCCATGATTGGTCATTGTGCGGAGATCAATGAAAACATGGACTCTTTGATAGGAATATCCACAAGATAAATTTTAAAAGTCAAAAATAGGAAAGATCCAAGTAGGAAACATCAAAATAGGCAAGTTAAAGAGAATTTAAAGTACAATAAAAGGAAAGGTTTGGAACTTTCGCTGTTGTCTTGGTAATTAATTCACACGCAGGAAAGGTTTGTATGTGTCTCCAACTAATAGCTCAGTTAGTAAGACACTAAGACATATGCAATATGTGGCCTTGGTCACAGGTTCAAATAAATGCTATGGCATATTTCTTCTTGCTCTGTAGTGGCGGGCATCCCTCTTGCCTTAGTGGCGAACCTTCTAGCATGTGGGGTTTTTAAAAATTGGGGCATTTCTCTCGCTCTTGTGGTCAGTTTCAGCCCTTGGTCTATCTTGTGCTAGCGCGCTAACATGTAACTTATGGACCACTTAATCCCTTGCCAAAAAAAAAAAGAAGGTTGGATGTTGTCTTGGTAATTAACTACTATGAAACACGTCATTAAGAAGGGAATTAATCTTAACCTATGCAATCTGTATTTAGAAGTTTTAGGTCTATTTGGTCTAATTTTAATTTATTTGGGTTGATTATTCCTATATTTCTACTTTTTCATGTCCACGAGTAACTTTCAGCTTTTGTTGGAACTAGGGATTCTAGAAAAACATGTGGGGCATGTGACAACTGAGAAGTGAAATAAGGAGTCTTGAACTCCTTTGTCTTCTAAGAGACCGTGAAGAAAAAAAGATAAGGGCCAACTACGAGATCTTTCTTCTTAGAATCCACATACCTTACTTTCGACGATGGTTAGGATGGTACAATTGTATTAGCTAGTTGTAGAAGTACATGGATATAGCTATGAGAATGAGACAGAGAAAGAAAAGATGAGATAACATGTGAGAGACACTCGTTCCGCGAGGATTTAGTGGAGTGAGAAATATGTCTTTGATCCCCGTACCCCTCTTCTCAATCACTCTTGGGTATTTTTTGGCATAATCCATAATACTTTGTAATGTTTCTCTTTTTCTTTCTTTAGTTAAAAGTAAAGAATCCTACATATTGAGTGAAGTTGTACAAAATTGAAATCGCAATCAAGCATGAGAAGCCTTTTCATAAATTTCTATTTCAGTTCATAATTAGTTTTAGTCAATTGTGGATCTTGAGCCAAATGTGGAATCGGTCGCCCTTTTATCCCCTTCTTTTCTTCTTCATTGTCACATAGTTCCCTCAAGAACTCATTTAACAAAATTGTTTTGGAAAGATAAAACAAATGTAAAAGGAGCATTGCATCAAACACAGTCAATTGTAGTAGCTCATAGGGTTCCTTATTTGAAGCCCCATGGCCACACACTCCACCATGTAGGGGTGGCAACTTAGAGGCTCCAAATATGGAAGCCCAAGCACTCCCACCCCACCCCACCCCCCCACCCCCCTCCCCCAATCGTGCAAGGTGTGCCCCCTTGATTGATGGCTTCTCTCCAAAGGCTCCCGGAAAGGCAATTTGTTGGATCCCTTGGGAAAAAAAATAGTCCTTCGTCCTCTATATATGGGGGATGTCACATGGGTCTCCAATCAGCCCCCCTTGGCCTAAATTCATAAGGGGGAGAGAGAGAAAAGGAGAGAAAGGAAAGAGGAAGAGACATTCTGTCGAAGGAGAGAAGGCCCCACCACCTTAGCTTCCAGCAGGGAGAAGGTTTATTGGTCATTTTTTGCCATCCTTCCATCAACCATTAATGGAGATGCATGCACAAGCCAAGCTGATGAAGTGGAAACCAGGTCAACGAAAGGAGCGACAACAAAAGCGAGAAGCATAACGTGCATGGAAGATCGTACCACAACTTGACAAGGTAACTTTCATTCTTCCTAACTTTAGGCATTGCATCTAAACATTTTAGGTAGTTGGTCTTTTTGATTAATATCTACGTGATGAGTGTTTCACTAAGTAGTGTTAGTAGATCAGGCTTCAGAGGCCTTCATGCACTAGTTTCCACTAGTTTTGTGAGACACGTGATGATATCATTACGTGTTAATGAGAACTAGACCGTTGATTTGTCGATGATGATCGCAAGAACCATCAGTGCAGGATTAGGAAGATAGCCGATTAGGTTTTTTAATCTCCTAGACTCGTTATCGGTATCTAATGTGGTGCAGGGCTGTTTTTGGAAATTATTTCCATAAATATGACGAGTTCATGCATGGCCACCTTTGAGAATTGTGTATGGAAGTTGACGTAGTCAACTTGGATCTACATGTACGTCTACTTCTTTTTTCTTTTTTTTTTTGCTAGAAACGTCAACTTCTATTATCCTATAAAAATCTTGGCTTAACCTGAGATATGAATGGAAGGAAATGGTAACAGCCATACTAGATGATCATGATCAAGCACCTTTAATGATTTATAAAATCCTATCAAAGCGTAAGACATCATGGTTGTGATCAAAGGGTGAGGATCCAAATCATCAACCTCAACGTTCAAAGATCCAATAGTGGGAAAGTGAAACTACGTTGTCTCATAACAAGATCCATGCAATTGAAGTGCCAATGTTATCTATAGGATCATGAAAGGCTAAGCTTTTATTTTGGTCTAATTTAATACTAAGTTGGGGTTTTATTATTTCCATATATTTTTCTTTTTTAGAATTATATCAATTAGCTTTAGCGTTTAAGGTATTTTAATGCAAAAGAGTATCTAGAGACCACAAACGAAGTGAAAAAAATGTTACAGATTCATAAATGTCGTATACAACTGAAATAATAAAAAAAAAAGATAGACGTCGATTGTGATGCCTAATTTTTTAGGATTCCACATTCCTGATTTCTAAGTTCAACAATCTGAGTTCCTTCCTTGCGTACTTTTTGTTATTATTAATATATAGAGATGGATCGGGTTTTATGTATAGTCGGGCAGGGTTCATTGTGTAATAATGTACATATATATTAATGATGCATATATATATTGGGCTTAATCCCTCAATGAAGAGATATTTCATTCTCTCCAAACCCTAGCCATCATGCCCTAACATGATATCAGAGCTCTAGGGTTTCGATCGACTACGACGGCGACGACGGTTGATCCTCCAGCACCGGCACCTCCTCTGACCTCCTCCGGTTCCCATACCTCCTCCGGCCGCCCCCTCTGGTCACCGACCCCCACCAGGCCCCTTCTCCTCCACCCCGACCCCACCCCACCTCTCCCGACCTTTTCTCCTCCAGTTCCCGCACCCCTCCCGGCTTCCTCCTCCAATACCCGAACCCACCATGCTCCACCTTGATCCCCAATTCCAACCCCCCCCCCCCCCCCTCTACGATCAGCCATCCCGACCCCACCAGGCTCCACCCCGATCCTTCCCGACCCCACCCCACGCCTCCTCTATCCCGGCTCCACCCTAACCCCCTCTATTTCACCCCGACCCCCTCTCCAAACCTCACCCCAAAGCTGCCCCCCCTCCCCCCAGCCCCCCACTCGCCGACACCCCACCGCATCTCTCCTCCTCCCCCTGCATTCCCCGCAGCACCCCGTCGCACCTCTACTCCCAACACCCTGTTGTCGCCACAGCCCTCTCGCACCTCCTTTGTTTCCTCTAGCCACTGCCACCTACAACCGCTACCTACTCCAGCTGTTGTCACCTTCAGCGACTACCACCTGCTCACAATTACAGTCCCGACCCATGCCTACTTTCTCCGCTCCATCGAGATTTCTTCGTAGAGGTCGCTGCTCCGTCGAACTCTTCTGCTCCGCCATGGTTGGATCTCATATGCTATTCCATTGCGGATCCCTATCTCAGTTTCTCCCATCTACTTCGTCAGTTCCCTATCGTCTCTCGTCAAGGGTTTCCGAGGGCACTTCAACATTCGCCTCCGTGTCTCCTCACTGTTGCACGATGATGGCCTCTTGGCACTATGGCCTCACTATGCTCCTCCGTCACTCTGCTTTGAGGGTGTTCTCGGGCCAGGTCCCTTCGTCGAGACAGCCGGTTGTGGATGTGGTCAGGCTCTCCTCTGCCATGGTGGCGATATTGTTGCTGCTATCGCTCTAGCTACTCCGGCACCTCCCGTCACCACTACTGCTTCGCCCCGGTCTGACTCTGACCGTCTTCAGTGACTTGAGAAGCTACTTCTCCGACACCTCGCCTCTACCAGCTCTTCGACAGCTCACGGCCTGTTCGTCACTACTGGCACTGCTGCTTTATGGATCTTCGACTCTGGTGCCTCCTGCCATCTCACCTGTGATTCTATTGTACTTGCCGACTGTACTCCTGCTTCCACCCACCTGGAGGTCCGCACTGCTGATGGTGCTCTCGTACCTATTTTGCAGTGTGGATCTATCACCTCTACTTCCAATGCCACTAATCGCCTGACCTTGTCTCGTATTCACCATGCTCCCCTCTTAAATATTAATTTAATATATGTTAGTTCTCTTTGTGACTCGAGCCTGACCATTACTTTTACTTCTTGTTTTGTGCAGGATCCACAGACGGGTCACCGTCAGAGGGTTAGGTTGGGTAGTACAGCAAGGGGACTCTATTAGTTGGATCACCTTCACTTCCACTCCTTCCGTTCAGTCAGCTCTTTATGTCACTTCTGATGCCGACCTATGGCATAGAAAATTAGGTCACATATCCAGTGATCGACTACAAAGCGTTTTCCGCTCTGGCGCTTTGGGTCGAGTATCTTTCTCCTCCCTCTCTATCTGCACTGGTTGTCGATTGGCAAAGTACCTAGCTCTTCCTTTTTCTACTAGTGCTTTCCGATCCAACGCCCCGTTTGATTTAGTGCATTTTGACGCGTGGCGTCCTGCTCCAGTTGCCTCCTTTACTAGTTTTCTGTATTATGTGAACTTCATAGATGATTACTCCCGCTACATCTGGGTTTATCTCATGCGTCGCCGCTCCGAGATTCGTCATATCTACAGGACCTTTATTACTAGCTCCACACCCAGTTTGATCGGTGCATTAAGACCTTTCGGTCTGACTATGCCCAGAATTATCTCTCCTCTGAGATGCATGAGCTAGGAAGCACCGATACGGATACGGGGATACGGATACGAGGATACAGATACAAATACGGCGATATGTGGATTTTTCAAAAACTAGGATACGCAGTACGGCAGGGATACGTTTGTAATTATATATATATATATATATATATATATATATATATATATATATATATATATATATATATAGGGGAATGCTATAATGCGGCATGCAGTACGTGCGGCACTACGTCGCAGCCGTCTGATGCACGCACTGCGTGCATCGCATGCACCCAGCGGTGCATCAGATGACTGCGGTGCGATGCCGCACTTACCCCATGCCGCATTATATCATTTATATTTATATATATATATATATATATATATAATATTTTGTGCTAGAATATAAATAGTGAATAATTTAAAAATTAAATATGACCATGCTAATCATTCATTACATGATTTACATCCAATACAACCAAAAAATACAAAGCAAGTGTCACATTTATCCATTACAAAAAAGTAACGCTAACAATATTACGCAAGTGTCACATTCATCGTCCATTACAAAACACTAGCAAAAAACGCTAACATTCATCATCCATTACAAAATACAAAGTTAGTGTCACATGCATCATCCAAAAAACAAAACATATAAATGATATCATTAAGCAAATGGTCACATATAAAATTTAGACCCATATCCGAAGTTTCGGTCGGGTTCGGATCGGATTTTTGGATTTTGGACTACATTACCATCCATACGTATCCCGACGTATCGGTCCCATATCCCTGGTGTATTGGTCCCGTATCTTCGGCGTATCGGCCCCGTATCCCTGACGTATCAGATCTTTTTTTTTGTTTTTAAACTACGATACTTCCTAGCCGTATCGGATACATATCCCGCCGTATCGGGCCGTATCGGAGTATCGGGAAGTATCCGATACGAGTGCGGCACCTGTTTCGAAGTATCGGTGTATCCCTACCGACAGGTTGCAAGAGGGTCGACAGATAGTCGGCAGGCTGCAGAAGGGCCGGAGGACCGACAGAGGGCCGATCGGGCGCGGGCTCGGATGCAAGGCGCAGGGCGACGGGCTTGTCGCAGGTACAGGCAAGGTCGCCGGATCGGGAGGAAAACAGTGGAGGAGGATGGCGAGGGGATTAAACCAGCTCTGATACCATATTACAACCCTAGGAGAGAGAGAGAGAGAGAGAAAGAGCTAGGGTTTAGGAGAATGACGGACAATTCTCATTAGGGCAATAGCCACGAATATATAGGCACACACATATATAGGGAATGAGTCTTGTACACCTAACTCATATGTATAACCTACAATCAGGGATACACTGATACTTCGAAACAGGTGCCGTACCCGTATCGGATACTTCCCGATACTTCGATATGGCCCGATACGGCGAGATACGTATCCGATACGGCTAGGAACTATTGGGGTTAAAAAAACAAAGAAAAAAAGATATGATATGTCGGGGATACAGGGTCGATATGCCGGAAATACGGGACCGATACGTCGGGATA
The DNA here is from genome assembly GCA_947650365.1 of Chamaelirium japonicum. Lineage (NCBI taxonomy): Eukaryota > Viridiplantae > Streptophyta > Magnoliopsida > Liliales > Melanthiaceae > Chamaelirium > Chamaelirium japonicum. The sequence continues at coordinate 981,945 of CANTAL010000044.1, forward strand.
CGTATGGATGGTAATGTAGTCCAAAATCTAAAAATCCGACCCGAACCCGACCGAAATTTCGGATATGGGTCTAAATTCTATACATGACCATTTGCTTAATGATATCATTTATATGTTTTTTTTTTTTTTGATGATGCATGTGACACTAACTTTGTATTTTGTAATGGATGATGAATGTTAGCGTTTTTTGCTAGTGTTTTGTAATGAACAATGAATGTGACACTTGCATAATGTTGTTAGCGTTACTTTTTTATAATTGATAAATGTGACACTTGCTTTGTATTTTTTGGTTGTATTGGATTTAAATCATGTAATAAATGATGAGCATGGTCATATTTAATTTTTAAATTATTCACTATTTATATTCTAGCACAAAATACTATATTTAATTATTAATATTATATATATATATATTACAAATGTATCCATATCGTACCGCGTATCCTAGTTTTTCAAAAATCCACGTATCGCCGTATCCGTATCCTCGTATTCGTATCCCTGTATCCGTATCAGTGTTTCCTAACCTGTCCGTCTTCCGGCGGCCCTTCCTGTAAAGCCTGCCGACTATCCGTCGGCCCTCCTGCAGCCTGTCGGTCTTCCGCTGACCTTTCCAGTAGAACCTGCCGACTATCCATCGGCCCTCCTGCAGGCTGTCAGTCCTCCGTCGACCTTTCCTGCAGCCCGCCAGCTATCCGCCGGCCCTCCTGCAGCCCGCCAGCTTTTCGTCGGCCCTCCTGCAGCCCGTCAGTCTTCCGTCGGCCTCTTCTGCAGCCCGCCAGCTATCCGTCGGCCCTCTTGCAGCCTATCGATATTCCGCCGGCCTCTTCTGCAGCCCGCCAGCTCTCCGTCGGATCTCCTACAGCCCGTCGTCGGCCCTCCTGCAGCCCACCGACTATCAGCTAGCCTCCTCTCGAGCTCGCCGGCCTCCTGGGCGACCTCCTGCACCCTGCCCTAGTGCTCTTTGAGCCCGCCGGCCTCCTCTCGAGCTCGCGGACCTCCTGTGCGGCCTCCCGCGCCCTGCTCTTGAGCCCGCGCGACCTCGTGCGCCCTGCTCTTGAGCTCGTGGGCCTCCTGCACCCTGCTCCTGCGCCCGCCGGCCTCCCACGCCCTGCCCTTGAGCCTGCCAACCTCCCCTCGAGCTCGCGGCCTCCTGAGTGGCCTCTCGCGCCCTGTCCTAGTGCTCGCGTGGCCTCCGTGCCGATTGTCCATCGATGGCATCCGTTGATCAGTCCTCAACGCAGACCCCGGTTCAGTACTCGGCAACGACCCCGATTCAATTCTCGACAACGCCTCTAAAGCAGACAAAGGACTTCCTACCTGTCTCGACAAACTTTCCTCTGATTATAATTGCTGACTGGACTGCACCGTCCGGAGTGTCCTGGATGGTCAAGCCCTGTATGGGCATCTTGATGGCTCTACACCTACTCTTGATGATGCCTCTGGAGCAAGGTCCTCTGCCACCTGGAGCCTGCGTGATCGTCGTGTCCGGACGTTTCTCGTTGCCTCGGTTGACCGCTCGCTTCGAGCCGACCTGGTCACATTCGCCACTGCAGCAGAACTCTGGACTCATCTCACGGAGCGCTTTGTGGAGCAGAGCGGGGCCCGTGAGTATCAGCTTCTGTCTCAGGCACAGTCTGCTCAGTAGGGGGAGTAGACGATTCAGTACTTTCATATGCTCATGCGTGACTACTGGCGTGAGCTTCAGACGTTGGAGCCTCCTCTGCTGGAGGTGTCCAGAGTCGGTGTCTCTTGACGCGATCTGCAGTTCTTTCGGGAACGGCGATAGCTTTATCAGTTCTTGCTGGCTCTTCGCCCTAAGTTCTCTCCCCTTGCGGGGCAGCTGATCCATAGAGATCCCCTTCCTCGTCTTGATGCTGTTGTAGCTGAGCTAATTGCCGAGGAGACCCGTCTTCGTACTGTTATAGCTAGTCGGACTGTTGTACCCTCCAGCCTTGAGGGTGTTCTTGTTGCTGCTCCACCTCCGAGGTCTACCTCCACAGCTCTGGTCTCTCACGGTCCTTCCCGTTCCTCTGGTACGTTCGGTGGCCCACCTGACAATCGGAGGTACACCCACTATGGCAAGTCGAGTCACACGGTCGACTCCTGTTTGCAGCTTCACCCAGAGAAGTGTGTCGGCCCACCTACCCGTGGTCGACCCACTATAGTAGCTGTTGTCGCCCCTACCGCTAATGCTACTACGACGGATCATCTTCAGCGTCTCAAGATGCGCATTGAGCAGCTCTTTCTGCAGCCTACCTCTGGCTCCTCCAAACCCTCAATCTTCTCTGCCATCTCGAATACCTTTGCACCTTGGATTATGGACTTTGGGTCTCTCACCACATAACCCCGGACTACTCCATCCTTACTTCCTGCTCACCTGCCTCCCGCATTCCTCCGATCCACACTGCAGATAACTCCCTTTTAGCCATCTTGCAGGCTGGGTCCATCACTATCGCCTCAGACCCTACAGGCCTTCTCTCTCTACCTTTTGTCTTGCATGCACCTTAGCTCTGCATGAATTTAATTTCTATTAGCAGTCTATGTGATTCCGGCCTAACAGTCACTTTTTTCTTTCCCTTCTTGTGTTGTGCAGGATGCACGCTCGAGACAGAGGATTGGTGCTGCTCGTAGGGCTGACGGACTCTACCACCTGGAGTATCTTCATCTACTTGTTCCTCCTTCAGTCTTCTGTGGTGTTGTGTCTTCTGATGCCGACCTGTGGCACAAGAGATTATTTCATGTGTCCGAATCTCGGCTTAAAAATCTTTTCCAGACTGAAGCTTTAACCCGAGGTTCCTTTTCTTCTTTTCCAATCTGAAGCTTTAACCCGAGGTTCCTTTTCTTCTTTCTTTTTGTACGGGATGTCAGTTGGCTAAGCATTCAGCTAGCCCCTTTTCTTATAATTTGTCAAGCTCATGTAGTCCGTTTGATCTTGTGCACTCTGATATTTGGGGACCTGCACCTTTATCTGCTATGAATGGTTATTTTTATTATGTTAGTTTTATTGATAACTATTCTCGTTTCATGTGGTCTATCTCCTTCGTCAACTGACATTGCTGAGGTCTATTAGACCTTCACAGCTATGGTTCATACTCAGTTTTATGCTCGTATCAAGACCTTCCAGTCTGATTGCTCTCATGAGTATTTATCCTCTACTATGCGCTCAACTCTTCAGTCTTATGGAACTCTCTTCCAACAATCTTGTCCCCACTCATAAGCAGAACGGGGTTGCTGAGCGGAAATATCGTCGCATCCTTGAGACAGCTCGTGCTTAGCTTCTCTCCTCGTTCGTTCCTTGCACCTTCTGGACAGAGGCCATTTTGAACTCTGTCAACCTCATTAACATCACCTCCTCCTATGTCCTCTCGGGTGTTTCTCCTCATGAGCGTCTCTATGGCACCCCTCCCGACTGCAGCATGCTGCGTACTTTTGGGTGCACGTGTTTTGTCCTCCTTCCTCCCTATGAACGTAATAAGCTTTCGGCTCGATCCACTAAGTGTGTACTCTTGGGACTCGGTTCTGAGCACAAAGAGTACCGTCGCTATGACCCCTTGGCTCGCCGTCTTCGCATCTCTCGACATGTCTCCTTTATCGAGAATATTCCCTACTACTCTGTTGCGTCTCAGGATCTTACCTTTCTTGAGGTTTCTCCAACTCCCTCCTCGGTGTCTCAGCCGACTCCTCCTGTGACACCTTCTCCTCCTGCTACTACTTCTCCTCTTGCTCCTACTCTAGAGCCTTTACCTTTTGTTACAGCAGTAGCCCCCCCTCCTTCTTCTCCTTCCGTTTCAGATAATGTTTCTCTTGTGTCTCATTCCTCTCCTTTGGGTCCCTCGGCCCCTTTCACTGTTTCATCCTTTCCTCAGGTGTATTCTCGTCGTCGTCAGCCTACCCCATTGTATGTTCCACCTTCATCTGACAGTGACTCTTCTGGTACGCCGTCTATCTCGAGCAGCCTTCCTCTACTGGATGTGGATCCCAGCACTCCTCCTCGCTATCCCCAACACGAGCGCTGCCAAAATAATAATGATAATGAAGCTCATTTCACAATTGATGACCAAGAAGTACAACAAAGTGATTATTTTTTATATCTTGGGTCTGTCATATAGAAGAATGGAGAGATAGATGGTGATATATCCAATAGGATTAGAGCGGGTTGGATGAAGTGGAGAGAGACCTCATAAGTACTATTTGATCAACACATGCCTTTAAGAGTCAAGGGTAAATTTTACAAGACAATAATAAGGCCGGTAATGTTATATGGTTCATAATGTTGGCCCTCAAAGAAAGCTCAAGCTCATAAGATGAGTGTAGCAGAGATGAGGATTTTAAGGTGGATGTGTGGAAAAATTATGAGGAATAGAGGTTAGGAATAAGTGTATTAGAGAAAGTGTTAAAGTGTCACCAATTGAGGACAAGATAATGAAGAATAGATTAAGATGGTTTGGCCATGTACAATGTGTTGGGTCCTATTCTAATAGCATGCAGTGGAGAGAAAAATTTTAACTAAATGTTGATGGAAAGCTAAATGTTAAATTTATAAATTGAGATTCAGAGACAGGAAGGAGAAAGATAAAACTTATCAGTTGTGACGAGGCTTGTGCTTACACAATACTATGAAGGAAACAAAATTTGTTGCCTCTGTGGTGCTTGAAGGACTTCAGAGACAGTTCCCCAAGGTACAACGACTCGAACTCCTCAGTATCGAAGGGAATCCGTGGGACTCTCGGGTACTCAAGACGAAACCAAAAAGATAGAAAAAGAAGAAGAAAGAAGATTGTTGTTGTGTGCGTTGTGCGGTATCTCTAGACCCTCTTATATAGGCGTCCTCCACCAACGGATACAAGAGAGTAAAGTAGTAAGTTAATGACAGACGTTACATATTCCAGCTCTCCTGCAACGTTCAATAACAGTCGCATTGGCTCGCACGAGTTAAATGGCAGGCGTTACACGTTACAACTCTCTTACAATGTTAATTCGGTAATGGTTGCATTGACTCGCACAAGTTAATGTCAAACGTTACACGTTACAGCTCTCCTGTAATGTTCAATAACAGTCGCATTCAAACCTCATATGTTACTCCTCTACTCGGAAAAGCAAAAATTGAAGAGAAATAAATAAGGCCCAAAAGTATCCGAAAGCCCAAAGCACCTTTGCGTCCCCACATCTTGCGAGCAGCGGCCCATGCCCCTGCCCATGCTTGGCTCGCGCGCGGTGGGCTAGTTGCTCTTGTGAAGCTACAAGGCCCTATGGGGAAGTTCTATCAAATATGCAATTCTTGTTATCCCCAGGGCAATATGAGACTAAAGTCAAAACCCAAGTTTCATTCTCAAACCAAAAACTCAAGCTTTTTATAACATAACGTAGAGTAGAGACGGTCCCGATAAAGAGAGGGACCCAATTAGTGTGGAAGGTCCGAAGAGGAGGGGAAGACCTAGTATAACACTGATGGAAGTTGTTAAAAAAGACATTAAAAAAAAAAATCATTGACAACAGATATAGCCCTAAATAGAAATGAATGGCGAAGAATGGATTCGTAAAGCCAACCCCAAGTAGATGGGACATGGCTTCATGGTTTATGGGAACAAAGCTCATTATCTATAGAGCAAGCTTGAGAGATTTCATGAACAAAAAGCAGTAGGGTTTTGCAGAGAGGACGTATAAAACAACTTCGAGATCTGAGGAAGATTTTTACTGCAGGCGCCCGTCTTCATCGATAGGGGGTGGCGTTATCAGAATCACTACAGTATTGGGCCACAGCTCCTGCGCCAAACACACACACCAGACAAATATGAAAACGATCAATCTTTATGCACAAAAAAAACAAAAAACAAAAACAATACTTGGCTCCAATAGCTGATGTGGCAATCAATGATTGAACCATACCCACTTGACTCCATAGCCTACATGCTGGGCCCATATAGGGGTGTAAAATGGGCCGGGCCTAGAGATGTCAAGCCCAGATGAGCCCGGCATGCTCGTTGGGCCCAGTCGGGCCTCGGGTCAAGGGTCTGAGCCCGAACCCGGCTCAGATATACATATATTTAGAATTTTGGCCGGACCGGGTTTAGGCTAAAAATAACGTTTTAAATAAAAACATTGGGGTTTGAAGCAGTGTTTTGAAAACCGGACCATACCGGGCGGTTCAACCGGTTTGGACCAGAACCGGAACATGTTTCGGTTCGGTCTTTGAATAAACTGGTTTATATGTTAACCAAGCAATCAAACCTTGCTATTGAAGAATTTAGTAAATATCTATTTAAAAAAACATATTTTTATGCGGTTCAAACGGTTGAACCATCAGTTTGAACCGAACCGGATGCCTTTTCGGTTCGCCTTCCGGTCTGGTTTTGAATACACTGGTTTGAAGGCTCAAACTCTAAATGATAAATTGAAGCCATACACCACTGCACCGTATTTCCTTATATTTAATGTACCTGGTCTTAATATATATATATATATAGTAAATACACAGTAATTATATGAGGCTCTATGGCCGGGCTTCGAGTTCAAGATGGTGGCCAGAGTCCGGCCCATGGTAGGTTCGGGCCGGGCTGAGTTCAGACCGTTGACTTTCGGGCCGGGCTTTTTTTACACTCCTAGGCCCAATTACCATGGCTTTTTTGTAATCGGTTTATTTTAGATAGTGGAGTATGATCCAATCATTGACTGCCAATCAGCTTGTTGGACCCGTTGCTCCAACAACTGTTGGCGCCAAGTATGGTTATAAAATAAAAAAATTGTAAATTACACTTTGGCCCCCTAAAGTTTAGCTCAAAAACACTTAATCCTTCTATAGTTAAAAAATTACATTTTGCCCCTTTCAATTCAGTTTTGATTAGATAAAAATTACCAAATAAGGAAATTAAGTAGTTGACAAAAGAGGGGATGTTGTGCTAAAATTTCAAACTTTAGGGAGCGATTTGGAACAAAATAAACTACAAGGGGTTAACTGTTTTTGAGCTAAACTCCAGGGGGCAAGTGTAAACCCAAAAAAAAAAAAACAAGCACTCAGCTCTAGAGAGAGAGAGAGAGAGACGCACTCAGCCGGCTGACCGAAACTATTATTAAAACATAACGTAGATTTACATAACGTAGATTTTTTATAACATAACGTAGATTTACCGAAAATATTATTAAACAATAAAATATTTACCGAAAATATTATTAAACAATAAAACTGGGAATTTTCCCAGTTTCCCGGGTTGCGAGGGACGGATTCTCAGCCGTTTCCCAAAACAGGTGGTAGTACGGTTGCCGCTAGCGCGTCACGTGTGACGTGGATAACAAGAGAGAGAAGAGGAGAGAGAGAGAGAGAGAGAGAGAGAGAGAGGCGAGGGTACTCTGATAGAAGAGCAGATGGCCCGGAGGTTGTCTCGGTACTCGGGGAGGGGCACGTGCTGGAAGCCGCAGGTCCGGTCGGGGAGGGAGGCGTCGTTTGCGCCGAAGAACACGGTCACCGCCAGCGGCGCGCCACCACCTGCGGCGGCGACGCCGTCCATCGCCCTCTCCATCACCAAGCGCGCCCACCTGGTGTTGTACCCGCTGTACCCTCGCAGCACCACATCCGCCTGGATCCCTCGCATGCAGAACGACGATGAACCCTCCGCTCTGTGCAGTAAAACCACCAGATCTCGAAGGAGGATAGGCGAGGGGAGAAGAGAAGAGATCGGCTCACCGTACGAGAGAGATGGTGGGCGAGGGCGGCGCCCCAGCCGCCATCGCCGAAGGACTCCTCCGTGATGGAATCCCCGAATAGTACCAACTTCGGACGCATTGCGGGCTGCTTCAGCTGCTCCTCTGCGTCCTGACCTTTCAATGATGAGTGAAGACAGGGACGAACGGATGGGGCCTGGGGTCTCTCTCTCTCTCTCTAGGGCCTGGTCTCTCTCTCTCTCTCTCTCTCTCTCTCTCTCTCTCTGTCCAAAACACGTTTGTGACTTGAATCAGCCTCGTGGCTCGTATTTATGGATCGATGGAGTGATTTACCTAAATGCCCCTGCCTCGAACCAACGATTCGCACGCCGAGCCGCCCCCCGCAAGGCCGCAACAAGTAAAAACCACACGGCCGGTAACGTAGACCGCCATGCCGCTCTTCCCCGGTTACCGAGGGATTCATGTGACATGTGGTCCACCGGGAAATGGGGTTCGACTGAGTACGATTTTGTTACGGAGCATCCCGCTCTCTCTCATTGATCCATTCCAAGGATACGTTTGTCAGTTCATACTGTTTATCACGGTGAAATGACCAAAAACCCTCGAGATGGGCAAGCAATGATAGAGAGTGGGATGCTCCAACCTCTTTAGGAGGTTGAAACAAAATCTTTCTTCGTTCGACAACCCTCCACTCTCTTTTATCGATCGCTAACGATTTGAGAAGCATCCCTTGGTCATAGGGATAAATCCGAGGATGATACCACCACTTTCGGTCGCCGCCCATCACTTGCAAATATTGTCCAGCCATTGTTTTCTTCGTCGCCGTCGACGACCGCCCCTACTGATAGGCGGCAGATGGTCGGTGGTTGACAGAGACGGTCATGGTCATCGACGGCGGGCATTGGCGGAGCCAACTAAGGCCCAGTGGGGGCAAGTGCCCCCACTGGGATTTCAAAAAAAGTAATAAATTACACTTGTCCCCCATGAAGTTTAGCTCAAAAACACTTAACCACCCTATGGTTAAATAGCTACATTTTGCCCCCCTCATTTCTGATTTGGTCAAATAAAAATCACCAAATGAAAATTAAGTAGTTGACAAAAGGGGTATTGTGCTAACATTCTCAAACTTTAGGGGGCGATTTGGAACAAAATAAACTATAGCATGTTAAGTGTTTTTGAGCTAAACTTCAGGGGGGCAAAGTGTAATTTAACCAAAAAAAAACTGATTCATCTTTTTCATCCCATCTCCGCACCTAGCAGGTTTGTAGTGCTCGCAGATCGCAATCTCACACATGGGCTGCATCACACAACCATTCTCGGATTCTCGAGGCTTTGTTTGTGTCTCCTCGGTCCGAAACTCACGGTCGAAAATAACGGCATGTTCCTTACCCCCGGCTAGGCAATGACTAGAGTCCTCCCCCTCCCCTCCAAAAAAAAAAAAGGCAAGGTGTATGCCAAAACTAATTCTCTCTCTCTCTCTCTCTCTCTCTCTCTCTCTCTCTCTCTCTCTCTCTCTCTCTCTCTTATAATTTATGCCCCCACTAGAGTGAATTCCTGGCTCCGTCACTGACGGTAGGTGGTGGCCGATGATCGTCATGTGTGATTGGTGACGGTGGACGATGGTGACGACCAGCACGAAGGGTGGCTGGCGACACCAGCAAAATGGTAGGCAACAACCGAGGATGGTGACACCCCTCCCCCCTTGGTTTCATACTAGTAACTAAATCATGATCGCAAGACGATCATTAGTGGAGAGGAGTCGAACCCTACAAATATTTGGTAAGTATAAAATATTGGGCATGGCCAAATAGGTGGGCCCGCCTGTCGTGTGATGTGTGCGGGCCCACCGAACTACTGGAGGAGATCTGAACTCGAAATAAAGAGTTGCCTATATAGGATCTCCCCACATGGCTTTAAATGCAGACCACCACGTCGCTGTTTTCCATTTACCGAGGGAACTCATTAATTGGTTCCAGTAACATGTTCGCCACTTGGCCCACTCCCTGATCACACCCAGCCCACGGCGTTGATTTCTTCTGTTTTAAGGGACCAGGGAAACTTTCAGTACGTCCTGCGCACGCTACAACCGCTGCACAGAGCCAATCAGCTCGTTCTGAGGGCTGGGGGCCACTGCTACCCCCATGTCTTTTGAATAGCAGTGGGCCCATAGGTTGCACCGTACGCAGGATGTGCTGAAAATTTTCGACCACCGACCGCCATATTGTTCAGTACGTTAGTTTTTGGGAAATATTATTCATACCCCATAAATCTGTAATTAGCCCCCATTTCCAACAAACTTGAATACACCCCATTTTTTTTTTTCATACCCCATTCCTATCCCAAAAATACCCTTCCCCCGTACACCCCACCTTCAATACACCCCAGTTAAATGGCCCGCCCCAACTTGATTATACCCCAATCAAACACATACCCCCTTAAATATACCCCAATTATATGCACTCTTGAATACACCCCACTCTTAAATAAACCCATGCAGTTGGCTGATATTTTAAGGCACAAGTAGAGTTGCAACTTGGGCGGGCCAACCTAAACCCAACCCGAGTCCAACCCGAACCCAACCCGAACCCAACCCGAATTTGGGCGGGCTAATCCGAGCCCAACCCGAATCATTTCTCCTCGACCCGACAGGACCCGACACGAAGTTAGAGGGTCTGGGTCAAGATTAAACGGGTTCGGGTCGTAAATGGGTCGACACGATAGACCCGTTTATTAAACGGGTCGGGTCCGGGTTTAGGGTCTAGACACGGTAGACCCAGGAAGACCCGTTTAGTACTCAATAGGTCATGTCGGGTCGGGTCGGGTCTACCAGCAATCCGATACTATAATATATAAAACCAGTGGGTCTTTCGGGTCAGGTCGGGTCAAGTCAGATTGGGTCGGATCAGGTCAACTGAATAGATCCGGGTGGTAAACGGGTCTTATCGGGTCTTATCGTGTTTACCTGTTTATTAGCGAGTCGGGTACGGGTTTAGGATCTAGACACGATTAGTTAAACGGGTCGGGTCCGGGTCTAGGGGTTTTGGACACGACACGAAACTAGACACGACACGAGCCCGACACGAATTATTGCCACCCCTAGCGGCAACTTGGGCGGGCCAACCCGAACCCAACCCGACTTTGGGCGGGTTAACCCGAACCCATCCCGCACAACCCGACGGGTTGGGCGTGGGCTAAGTTTAAACGAACATTGGGTTGGGTTGGGGTACAAAAGACGCTGAGCAGGGGCTTTGGGGTTTGGGGTATAAAAAAAAGGGCATTGTTGGTATTAAAGGATTGTTGAGTAAGTTATTGAGAAACGCTAGTGATACGGGGGCTAATTACAGATTTTTGGGGTATGAATAAAATTTCCCTAGTTTTTTATTGTTATAGCGTTATTTTGACTTTGCCCCCCAAATTTTACCTTTAATTAGACTTTACCCCCAACTTTTCATTAATTAGACTTTACCCCCCAAAATTAACTGTTCCGTCAGCTGACCCCCAAAACTTATTTCTTTTCCGTCAGCTCACCCTTTCTCTTAGATGGTGAGCTGACGGAACAGTTAGTTTTGGGGCAAAGTTTGGGGGCAAAAGTCGAAATAACCCTATTATTTACTTTTCGCTAAATTTCTCCCTAAAGTTTAGCTCAAAAAACACTTAACCCTCTATAGTTTAAAAACTACATTTTCCACCCTTCAACTTAGCTTTGATCAGATAAAAATTACCAAACGAGAAAATTAAATAATTGGCAAAAGGGGTATTGTGCTAACATTTTAAACTTTTGGGAGTGATTTGGAACAAATTAAACTACATGGGTTTAGATCATCTCCAACGGCTTTCTTACCTCAAATCTAGAATTGGTGAGCCAAAAATGTCATATCAGCATTTTTGGTGAGTAGGTTTTGCTTCTACTCCAATGGCCTCTCTACCCACTCCCTACAATATAATAATTCAGAACGATTTTGCTTTTGACCGGATCAGGATATTTAATCGAACGGTTCATTTTCTCTTAATCGGATGGCCTTTATTGCAGCAGGCCTCATTTGTACCCACTAGCGATCCCTGAGCAAGACAAGAAATTGGGCGAGCGTCGGATCTCTTTTTCAGATCTGATGAGGCTTAAGCGAGGCCGTTGGAGGGGTGGATAACGGAATTATCGTCACATCTGGTGGAGCAAATGCCTCAAGCGAGGCCGTTAGAGATGCTCTAATTATTTATAGCTAAACTTTAGGGGGGCAAAGTATAGTTTATCCTTTATTTTTTTCCCTACTGATAACACTCAACAGCTAAAAACCCACGTCACAAAATAGAAAACAAACAAAGGAGGATCACCCTCCACATGGAGAGGAGCTAGTGTCCACCACCAAAGTAGCAGCACCCGCCTCTTCAAACTCTCAAAACACAAAACGAGATCCACTATCATAGTATCCCTTGCTCACCTACACTAACGTTCAACTACCTGTCAAGCAAAACCAACCAGTTGAAGAATGGCAATGTGAGACATACCTGGTGATTATAGAAGCACTTAGCCAAGGGACGCCGAGAGGAAGATGATAACTAGCTTTTTGCTATGTCGTTGTGTTTAGCTATTATCAAAATCAATACCTGCAGACATACATCAAAAAGTTTAAATAGTATATGACAAGTAAGGGATCGAACCATACGTAATTAGATGCCTAGAGAAAAAAGATCACAAATGAAACTAAATTGAATTGAAGGGAGTTTGGATTATATTATTTTTGAAAATAATTTATTTTAGAAAGTAAATCGTAGAACTAATACTAATAATTGATAATTTTAGAAAATATAAAGGAAAATCCGCCTAGGAGAGGGATTTGTAAACCATGGTGAGGAGCCGACTTCTCTTGCAGCGTCACTCTCGATAATCCACACTTGAGAACGGAAGTTTTACCGATTCAAGTGAAAAATTTAGAATTAAGGTCCATTTTATCTAATTTAATTATATAATACCCTCACAATCTCAAGAACAAGGTCCTTCTTATAGTAAAGAAGTATAACTCGCTCAGTTGTGATAATTTATATAACATAAATTAGATTTGAAAATAATAAATTTAACCATCTTAGTCAAAGACTCAATGTTGGAGTTTCAAAGAATCACCGAATGCCTAATAGAGGATGGGTGATCTTCATTCTCGCTTCAGAATTAAAATCAACTAACTAAGAGGAACAACATTAAGTGCAATCAAGAGCGACTTACAAGAGAGAAAACTACCTACTTACCATGGCATCAAACCCTTCTCCCTGGCGGAGAGGAGTTTAGCCGACCATGGTGGAAGTATGGGTACAGTAAACAAAATGAGACATTGGAAAAAGAACAAAGAGCTTGAGAATAAAGCAACAGAATAAATTTTATTGAAATAACGAATATGATTACAATTACTTCAAAACCTTCTTCTCAAAATGACCCGACTATAATGTTACGTACTCTTTTCGCACACTCTCCCAATTACAATTTGATGAACACTCTATGAAAAACTGGATCATCCCTCTTTTTGCCCAAGTCCCTCTATTTATAAGGTCTTCAAGCTTGCTCCCCAAGGCACCCGATTTTGCAAATGGTCTTCCATTGGTATGAAATAAAAGAAAAATAAAAGGGGAATGATTTGAGGGAGAATGAGAGAGAGAGAGAGAGCTAGGGTCGGACGAGAGAGAGAGAGAGAGAGAGAGAGAGAGAGAGAGAGAGAGAGCCGGGTACAAGGGATCTCGGGTATGAAAGAGAGAGAAAATCGATGAGGAGAAGATCGCATGCATGGCTTGATGCAATGGAGGGCTGTGATGGAGTTTTACATATGGTAGAGAGAGAGAATTGAGCGATCGGAAGGAGATTAGGATCAGACGGCTGCATGAATGCATGGGAAGAGAGAGAATTTAGGAGAGAGAGAGGTTTGATCGGGTGGTTGTGATCGGGTGCACAAGTGGGGACGTCGGGTTTGTGAAGGACAGTTATGATGGTTCGGTTGAGAGAATCCTGGGGTTAGAGAGAGAAATCAGGATTAGGAGAGAGAAATAGGCAAGAGAGAGAAAGAAGATCGAGTAGGAGAGAGAAGATCAGTTGCGAGAAAATAGGGAGAGAAATCAGGAATGGGAGAGAGAAATAGGCAAGAGAGAGAAAGAAGATCGAGTAGGAGAGAGAGAAGATCGTTTGAGAGAAAATAGGGAGAGATTTGGGCCTCGGATCGATGGAATGGGTGGCTCAATTACAGCTGGGTCGGGGTCTCGGACGACTTTGATTGTGCATGGAAGATAAAAGGGACGGTTGTGATTAGTTCATGGAATCAGCTCTCGGTTTCCATGCATGGGTTATTTATGAGAATTTAATTGAGGGAAATAAAGAGAAATATATACATGGAAGGGATCGTGATTGAGAGGATATGCAAGGGATCTCAATACATCTGAAAGTGAGTTCGAATGAAAGAGAGATACGTGAACCCTAGGTGAGAAAAGGAACGGTTGTGATTAGGTCTTGGATAGGTGGAGGTTGGAAGTGGAAGTCTGTGATCAGGTGCAAGAGATCATCACAAATAGTAATTAATAGGTGAAATTCTGCACGTTAATGCCATTCAAAGCCAACAATATTATGCACCATTCGCTTCCCAATGGCCTATGGCACTAAATGCTCATAAATCCATTCAATATTCAGCTACACAAATACCCACTTCACACTTATGGAAGGTGGGGACCTAGGAGTGCACGGGTTGATGAGGTGCTGGAGTAATATTGGGTGTATTATGGGAACGAATGGGTTTCCATGCATTTCTTGGGTAGGGTGCTTGCTGTATGAAGTTTTGATAACGAGTTTCAGCGAGTTGGGGTGGTCAGAAGAGGTTTGGATTGTTAAGAAATCTTGCATGGGCTAGAAATGGACGGCTAAGATGGAAAGAATAAGAGAAAGAAAAGAAAAAGAAGAGAGAAGGGAGGAGATAGAAAAGGTGGCCAATCGGGGTGGGGTGCACCACTTATCAACGTTCGAAGCCAACTCATTGTGCTTGAGTCTTCTTCTTTTAGTGCTTGAGTTCACTCCAGAGCTATGTGCATGTCGGTCTTGCCAAGACATTCTTTGTGAGCTCCTATAATTTGCAGCTTCTTCCATACTAGTTCTTCCGCATGTCAATCATTGGCGTATGTCATCTCATTGTCTTTGCCATGGGGTGATGTATGTCCAATGCATAATTATGATCAACGTACTATAGCTTCATGCATCGAGAATGGACTCCATTTCCTGTAAAATAATTAAATATACGACACTTATCACTCTCTTATAATCAAATGATCGGGATGTATATCTTTCATGCATGATGTGTATAAAAGCGAACTAATATATTGTTTTGTCTGTATGAAAATCTAATATGCAGTGGTGCAAAAAAAATGATACACTTTGTGTGTAATATGAAAGTTTTACGTAGTCGATCGATGATAATGTAATAGTGAATTAAGGGATAATTAGCATGAATTGGCCGCTCAACAGAAGAGGAAGCCATGAGACCAACGGAAGCGGTAGAAGGAGTTTTCTACCACGCCGATCAAATGACGACACACGTCGCCCGGCTCGACCCGACATGATGGTTTGGAGAGTCAGATCGGTCGGACTGGGTCCGATCGACCCAACTCGGTCCACGAGCTGCACCCCTTGTAGGGGACTGAGTCATGGAAGAAGATCAAGAGCGACTGAAAAAGTTCCTGTAATCGCCTGAAGATTCGCCAGCCTAGAGGGTTTTGGCAGTATCTGGCCCATTACGATCGTGGGTCGCCCACGATCATCGCCAGACCCATGACTAACGGGAGAATAGAATCATAGAGGTGAAGGACATTTGATGAGGAAAGATCCGCCTTAACCGCCCGAGATTCTCGGAGGATATTTCGTGAGCATTTTGCACACGTATGAGGAAACCTATAAAAGAACCCAGCCCATTTATGGGCAGGTATGCAATTTCTCGCTCCGAAACCCTAGACCACGCTTGTGTTTGTTCCCTTCCCTGACTTGAGCGTCAGAGGGGCCTTGGATCGGAGATGAGCCTCAGTCTTCTTGCATGTACCACGGGAAGGAAATGGAGGCGAGCCGCTCCATCTGACAATCGGGTGATCTCCCCCCCCCCCCCCCCCCCCCCCCGCCCCCAAGAAGCCATCTTCCTCCGACCTACCAGAGCAGGGTAGTTGTAACATCCGCCCCAAACACACAAGATTTTGTCCGCTTTGCCCGTGCCCGCACGAGAACTTCCCAGGGTGGTCACCCATCCTAGTACTACTCTCGCCCGAGCACGCTTAACTACGGAGTTCTTACGAAATCCGTAGCGGCGCACGGTTTTAAAACGCGTCTTCTATGTTTGGGAGGGGAAATTATATAAGTAGCTCAGGATCTCCTTCTCTCCAAGCGATGTGGGGCTAACTCATGGCCTTGTACACCTCACCTCACCTCACCTCACCTCATCCATCTTGGCATTCCCGCCTCAGGAGTCTTGGCTCTTGGCTATTAGCCTATTGGATCTTGGTCGTCACAATCCACCCCCCTTAGGGCTACACGTCCTCGTGTAGGGTTAGACCCCTCCCATCCCGAGGAGAACCGGCTCTGATACCATTTTGTAACATCCGCCCCAAACACACAAGATTTTGTCCGCTTTGCCCGTGCCCGCACGAGAACTTCCCAGGGTGGTCACCCATCCTAGTACTACTCTCGCCCGAGCACGCTTAACTACGGAGTTCTTACGAAATCCGTAGCGGCGCACAGTTTTAAAACGCGTCTTCTATGTTTGGGAGGGGAAATTATATAAGTAGCTCAGAATCTCCTTCTCTCCAAGCGATGTGGGGCTAACTCATGGCCTTGTACACCTCACCTCACCTCACCTCACCTCATCCATCTTGGCATTCCCGCCTCAGGAGTCTTGGCTCTTGGCTATTGGCCTATTGGATCTTGGTCGTCACAGTAGTGTTGTTAAGATTTTTTCTTTAAATGTTTTAAAAACAAATGATCATCATGTAACGTATAACGGCTATAAATGGCTACAAACGGCTATAAACGACTATACTAAATGGGATCTAATGGCTGGGCTTTAAAAGCCCATTAAGTCCAAATAAATGGGCAGCCATCAATACATCTTGGGCTTGGCCTATATAAGAGACCCAAGACCATAGAGCTTGATGAAGAAAAAATTATGCTTTTGCTACCAAAAACTCTCTTTCATTCTCTATTTGTGTTTCGATTTTTGCTACTTGCTGGGTTCTTGAAAGCTACGTTGGGGTTCGCCGTACACCCTCTCGAAGTCATGCCGACGGGAGGGATAGCCTACCGGCTGGGTCGTCGTATCTCTACTAGTCGTTGTCGGAAGACCCGCACGCACGGGGCAATCGACTTTTAGAACAGCGATTGCGCGCTTCGACCAAACAGGCTCCATCCAAACTCTATTTTTGATTTCTCTATTTTGTAAATTAGAAATCCTAGATCATAGTCAACTAGCAACTATATATCTAATATTCAATCTTTTTATTCTAGCATAATAAATAAACAAATATTCATGAGATCTTAATCCTATCTTTATTAGTCATTGCATGATTATCATAATATTTTATTTCTAGCATTATAGAATTGATTTAATCTTGTTAAAAGTTTTATATCATCTAATTTTTTAGGTGAGATATTTCACTTGTAGCTTACAATCTAAAAGTCGATTGATTTGCAAAATTCAAATTAGCTACATGTTATATGGTAAATAAATATTCAAAAAAAATAAAATAAAGTTTAGATATTTATCATATGCTCTCATATATATTATATATTCATTTATTAAATAATCATTCTAATCATCCTTGCTTTAATAGAGATTGAAATAATCATTATATATATAAAAAAAAAAATTTACTTCTTGTTTTAAAATAGTATATTTCATTAATACGAATTTGCTAGTAGTAGTATCTATTGCTAATTGTAATTTGCCAATATCCTAATATTAGTTCTTAGCATATTTTGTCATTTACGTAAATTGTTTCTTATATTCTAGTTAGAACACTTGAAAATTAAATTAGAACACTTGAAAATTAAATTATAGAAAAAATAATTTTAATTTGAGAAACTAATTAGTTATAGAAAAGAATAGTACTTCATCTAATTAAAATATAAAAAATAATCGCTAGACTAGTAACTTCACGATCTTCAGTGACTATTCTATTGCATAACGGTGTCTAGAAAAGCTTGTCAAAAAGGCATACGTGCCTATGATGGATTGGTGTTTAAGCGAGCCTAGTGCTCCACCACCCATCTGGAGCTGATCTGGCCGATACAATCTGAAATTTTATTTGGATATCTAAGTTTAATCTAGCTAAAATCCAACTATAAAAATCTATCCACCTAATCAGAACTCTAGTAGGGAGAGCTCGGCGTATACACTTGTGTATGTGTGTCTCGTCTGTAATCCCCATAATCTAAAGCATTTGACAAGTGGTCAAATACTTCTAGTGTAAGTACACCTGACACAAAGTCTTAACTCAAAAATCGAAATGGCAACAGGATCTACTGGGACCATTTGTGGGCTAGTTCAATTTACCTCAGAAGTAAACTTGGCAATCCAAGCACTTGACTGGTAAATAGACACCGGAGCTAATATTCATGTATGTTCTGATCGTTCCTAGTTCTCTACATATGAGATCTCGAATAGAGGAGTAGTGACCATAGATAATAATTCCGAAGCACACATACTAGGAATAAGTCGAGTCAACCTAAAGCTGACATCAGACAAGACTCTAATCCTAAGCAATGTCTACCATGTTCCAGAGATTAGGCGTAACCTTATTAGTGGGTCCCTCCTAGTCCAACACGGATATAAACTAGTATTCGAGTCAAATAAAGTGATTATAACTAAGGGCGTGTCTTTCATAGGAAAAGGATTCATGACTGACGGCTTATTTAAGCTGAATACATGTATCCCTTCTAATAACAATAGTTCTGTTATTTTAAACATTGAGTCTTCTTCTACCTGGCACTCTAGACTAGGTCACGTTAACTACAACGCCATCAAAAGAATGATGAACCTAAACCTGATACCTAAGGTAGATACCCAACATCACGACAGATGTGAAATCTGTGTAGAAGCCAAACAAGCCAAGAAACCTTTTAGAATAATAGATAGAGACTCTGATCTCCTCGAATTAGTCCATAGTGATGTATGTGACTCAAGGAGAATCTCGAGAGGCGGAAATAGATACTTCGTTACTTTTATTGATGATTTATCTAAGTATTGTTATATTTACCTCATAAAAACGAAAGATGAGGTATTAAACAAATTTAAGGTCTACAAAGCTGAGGCTAAAAATCAGAAAGATAAGACCTTAAAAATTCTTAGATTCGACCGAGGTGGAGAATATACCTCAAATGAATTATCTATATTTTGTGAAATATCTGGAATAATTCATCAGGTGACTGCTCCATATACCTCCCAATCAAATGGAGTAGCCGAAAGGAAGAAATTGAACCCTTATAGATATGGTCAATGCCATGTTAATCAGCTCAGGAGTACCTGAAAACTTATGGGGGGAAGCCCTATTAGCAGCCAATTTTATCCTTAATCGTATTCCTTCTAAAAACAACAACCTTACCCCCTATGAATTGTGGAAGAATAGGAAGCCCACTTTGAATTATCTCAAAGTATGGGGGTGTTTAGCAAAAGTTAGAATTCTGGACAATAAGAGAAAAAAGATAGGACCCAAAACAGTAGATGCTGTATTCATTGGTTATGCATTAGATAGCAATGCTAATCGATTTATAGTCTTTAACTCTGAGATAGAAGAAATCTCAAACAATACCATTATGGAAGCCAGAGATGCGACATATTAGAAAGTATATTTCCCTTTAAGACTAGAGTTAGAAATTCGAATAGAACCAATGATACAGAAATAGGTTCTAGTTTCAATCCAGACATAGGTTCTAGTCCCATAAGACAAATAGAAGAAGAGTCATCAATTGAGCCTAGAAGAAGTAAAAGACAAAGGGTAGAGAAGACCTTTGATGACTTTTATGCTCTATTAATAGAAGATACTCCTACAACCTATGAGGATGCCATAAAGTCCTATGACTCCCCGTATTGGAAGGAGGCCATTGACAATGAGATTCAGTCAATTATACAGAACCATACCTGGGAACTGACTGATCTCCCTCCTGGTTGTAAACCCATAGGATGTAAGTGGGTATTTAAAAAGAAACTTAGACCAGATGACACTATAGATAAATTTAAGGCTAGGTTAGTGGCTAAGGGGTTCAACCAAAAGCATGGAGTGGACTATTTTGATGTATATGCCCCAGTAGCAAGAATAACAACCATTAGAGTCCTACTAGCCATAGCTTCAATTCATAAGTTGTTCATTCACCAAATGGACGTTAAGACAGCCTTCTTGTACGGAGATCTAGATGAGAAAATTTATATGGATCAACTTGATGGATTTATAACTTTAGGTCAAGAGAACAAGGTCTGTAAATTAATCAGATCACTGTATGGACTTAAGCGAGCTCCTGAACAGTGGCATAAAAAATTTGATAGAACTATTCTCTCTTTTGGATTTGAGATAAATAAAATGGATGAATGCGTATACTATAAAATAAAGAAAAATGAAAAGATTATCCTATGTCTATACGTTGATGATATATTGATTTTTGGTACGAGTATGCAAATTATAAATGAGGTTAAATCATTCTTATCTCAAAATTTCAATATGAAGGATTTAGGACAAACGGATGTTATTCTTAATACCAAGATTATTAGAAAACCCAAGGGATTAATCTTGTCACAAGAACACTACGTAGAGAAAATTTTGAGAAAGTTTTATTACTTTGATTGTAGTCCTATATCGACACCATTCGATGCTAGCATACACCTAAAGAAAAATCAAGGATTTCCTGCACTACAAAAGGAATATGCATAAATTATAGGATCTCTAGGATTCCTAACCAATTATACAAGCCCTGATATAGCATATACGGTAAATAGACTTAGCAGATACACTAGTAATCCAAGTACTGAACATTGGAATGCTTTAGAGAGGATCCTTATATACCTTAAGGGTACAATCTCCTATAGACTACGATTTAGTGGCTATCCAGCTGTTTTAGAGGGTTATAGTGATGCCAATTGGATTAGTGACTCACTAGATGTGAAGTCAACCACAGGGTATGTATTCCTCCCAGCAGTATCTTGAAAATCATCAAAGCAGACTGTAATAGCTAGAAGTACTATGGAGTCTGAAATGATTGCTCTCGATACTGCCTGTACCGAAGCTGAGTAGCTTAGGGATTTACTAATAGATATACCTCTAGTAGACAAACCCTTGCCAGCTATTTCTATACATTGTGACTGTAGATCTGCTATAGACAAATACAAACAAGAAAATGCAGACGTAAAGATGAATCGTTATTTAAAAGTACGACATAACTCATTGAGATATAAAATAAAAAATCAAATAATTGCCTTAAGTTTTGTAAGATCGAAAAAGAATTTGGCTGATCAATTAACTAAAGGTTTATCTAGAACAGTGGTTCTAGATGCGTCGAGGGGGATGGGTTTAAGCCCATAAGAAAGATCACCATGGTAGCAACCCAACCTCACGGAGGTTCAATGGGTAGAAACAAACCGTATAGGTGACTATGAGGAGCACTGATCTCTCCTCCTATCCCTAGGGCGCCAGTGCTCATAAAAGCAAGGGATTGGGATGAGTTTTTACTCTTAATAAGTCCTAGATCCATGAGACAAGGTGCTACCTTGCTCGCATCCTTATAAGGACTCGCATATATGTGTAGTTGTGTGGCCGCAACAATGAGTATTGGGCGATACTCTAAAAACCACATGAAAGATACTTGCGCATGGCCAAAATAGCGCAACCCGTCTAGAACCTTAAATTAGCTATACTATGTGTGAATCTTATAAAAGTTTGAACCATGGTCCTGGTTCAAGGCATAGTCCACCAAGGTACTACAGACGGATATAATTTTCACTAAGTGGAGGTTCAAACCGAGAGGTACCTACAACCATTACATAGTATAAGGAATCCAACAAAATCTTTTATATTTTATTTTTTTAAAATTTTTAAAATTTTTAATATTTGATGTTTTTAAAACATATGGGGGATTGTTAAGATTTTTTCTTTAATTGTTTTAAAAACAAATGATCATCATGTAACATATAACGGCTATAAACGGCTACAAACGACTATAAACAGCTATTAACGGCTATAAACGACTACACTAAATGGGATCTAATGGCTGGGCTTTAAAAGCCCATTAAGTCCAAATAAATGGGCAGCCATCAACATATCTTGGACTTGACCTATATAAGAGACCGAAGACCATAGAGCTTGATGAAAAAAAATTGTGCTTTTGCTACCAAAAACTCTGTCTCTTTCATTCTCTATTTGTGTTTCGATTTTTGTTACTTGCTGGGTTCTTGAAAGCTACATTGGGGTTCGCCGTACACCCTCTCGAAGTCGTGCCGACGGAAGGGATAGCCTACCGGCTGGGTCGTCGTATCTCTACTAGTCGTTGCCGGAAGACCCACACGCAGGGAACAATCGACTTTTAGGACCGCGCTTGCGCGCTTCGACCAAACAGGCTCCATCCAAACTCTATTTTTGATTTCTCTATTTTGTAAATTAGAAATCGTAGATCATAGTCAACTAGCAACTATATATCTAATATTCAATCTTTTTATTCTAGCATAATAAATATACAAATATTCATGAGATCTTAATCCTATCTTTATTAGTCATTGCATGATTAACATAATATTTTATTTCTAGCATTATAGAATTGATTTAATCTTGTTGAAAGTTTTATATCATCTAATTTTTTAGGTGAGATATTTCACTTGTAGCTTACAAGTGTCAAGTTGGGCCCAACTCTTTGTTTTAGGAAGCATGCCCTAGCTCAACCCAGCCCTTCTGGCCAGCAAAAATTATGGATAAGAAAGATGACAAAGAACCAGCCACAGCCAACGAAAAGAACGGGCCAACCGGACAGGAACCATTGTTGGCTTTGTCTCCATAACAAAAAGCAATCGTAACACCAACCACAACCTAAAGGTACCAATGGCCGCATCGCAATCGATACATCACTTGTTAGTGTGCTGTCAGGCGTTGGGTCCTACCATAGCTCAGTCGTATGGGACAAAAAAAAAAATTGTTTAATTTTGGGATAACATTTATTGTCGTGCATTTGTTGCAGTATTATAGTGTAATAAACGATATTATCGGGATTTTATTTAATGATTAATAGTTAATTAATTATTCTTGTTTGTTTTGGATAGCTTTTATCAAAAGTTTTGAATTTTAGAAAACCAAATCAATAAGTATCATTATGGTATGTTATAGTTATAATTTTTTTTTTTTTTAAGGTTGTTGATGGCTTATAGCGGATCCAAATCCAACCTATCGATCTTATTGTACCTGACCTGACTTTAATCATCTCCTATTAGCCTGTACTTTGGTTGACTCCTCAACCATCCGATGATTATCGGATGGATGGAAATAATGAATCATACTCCAAAGAGAATACTCATTCTCATCCTTCTCTCTAATATAAGATCCACAACCCATAGACCCACTCTCATCCCACCTTTACATCGGAATAAACCCTACGAGAGTCGATCCGGCGTCCTTCCCCATACACTCATATCTCTTATTTTCCTTCGACATGTGGAGTACATGCTCCGGTGAGAGCCGGCGGTGTGCGGCATCAAGTCTCAAGGTAGCTAGCTGCATATTTGTTCTTTTTCTTCTTCTTCCTCCGCTCTCTCCTCTTCTCCTACTCTTTCCCCTCTTCTTCCTCCCCTTTGGCTATAGATCACCCTCTCAATCACCCTCTGATTTTCTCTTTTCTTCCCCTCACTTCATTATTCCCGCAATGGCAGCTCTAAAATCTGGGACTAAACAAATCCCAACACGCCCCCTTACGTGCAGATCGACACTGCGAGACTATGCACGTGGACAACAAATATAGGGTGCCTCCCCCCAAAACCGGATGAGGCTCGGGCCTACCAAATTGGAATTCCGTTAACCCCAAAACTCAAGTTAGAGGGTAAGATCCCAACATAATATTTAAGCAAACTCCCAATCTCCAAATAACCGATATGGAACAAAACAAACACCAATAAAATACTCGGGGCGTTCGATGGAGCTTTGAAGATTGGATTTTGCACTTACTTGAGAAATCAAAACCAATATTTCAAAATTTTGATAAAGTGGTTATATTTCTTTGATTCATATGAAAAGGAAAGAAATCTAAGGGATCTTTGAGAAGAAAGACCTAAATCCTATCAGTGCGGTTACCCAAATGCGAGACTTCTATATCCATATATATGGCCAGTAGTGATCAAAATAGTCAGTCAATGCAGGCTAACCTGGACTCGTGCATCGAAAAGTGGAACACTAAGGGGTCATTTGATTGTTGTACAAATGATGTGCGTACATCTGCTTGCACATGTGACATGTGCAATTAAAATTTCATGTGTTTAGGTGAAATTTTATTTGCACAGTTTTATATGAAAAGCTGTACAAATTAGGCAAGTGTACATCTATTTACATACATTTCGTCCCATTAACCAAACAACCATAAACTGTTTGCACATGCGTTTTCATAATCACAGGCTAAAAACACATGAACCAAACGATCCCTAAATGGGAAAAACCTCCACCTGAATTTTTAAAAATTAACATTCATGCACCTGTGAGAGACTCTCACGTCGGGGTTGCAGTGGTTATCCAAGACGAGATAAGCAAGCATAAGGTCAATAGTGACAAAGTTTGTAATACCCGGTATGTTAATTTCGGAGCGGCCCAATTTTATTTTATTATTATATGGCTAAATAGATTGATTTGATTTTTTTTTTCCTTTATGATTGTCGATGGTGTGTGTGTTTGGACATGAGATGGACCGGGCAGTGGGCCCCGGGTCCGGGTCACGAGGCGACATTGGAAGAGTAGTTACACGGGCAGATGTGCACGTATATCAATGCATGGCATGCATGGTAATAAAATTAAAATATTAATAAAATGGTTATCGTGGTGAGTCTATCGGGTCTGACGAGATTCGCGTGTCGGCAGATCACGGTGCGATGCGGGTCCAGTGTGAGCGCGCTTGATCACTTTAAGAGTTAGAAAAAAAAAGAGTAGAAGAAAGAAAGAAAGAAAGAAAAAGAAAAAACCAAAAACTCAAAAACCAGCCACCCGAACCTGACCCCAAACCCCCTCCTCTTCCTCTCTCTCTCTCTCTCTCTCTCTCTCTCTCTCTCTCTCAGCCGCTCACCTCTCTCTCTCTCTCTCTCTCTCCTCCCCTTCATCCGATCTCTCTCTTATCCCTCCCCTCTCATCTGATCTCTCTCGGATCTCCCTCCTCTCCCCTACCCGACCTCAAACCCGACCCGATCCCATCTCCCCCCTCTTCCCGAGACCACGAATCCCGCCGACCATCAGCCGCCCCCTCACCCCGATACCGCCTTGAATCCCTCCGCGAACCCCGCCGAGCAGTTGGCCACCGCCCCTCCCCTTTAGAACCTTAAGCCGAGCCCCTTTTCCCTTTAAATTATCCCGATCCCCCACCCCCTCAATCCAAGCCCTAACCCGATCTCTCTTTCTCCAGCCCTCCTTCTCTTATCTCACCTCCCTCTTGATCTCATCTCTCCCTCTCTGTGTGGTGCTGCACTCAACCACCGGAAACGAGCAAGGAGGAGGAGCAGCCAGCAGCAGCCGACGGCCCCTCCCCCTGAGCAACCCAGCTCGATTCCCCATCTCTCTTGGATTTCTCCCTCTCTCCTCTGATCCCTCTCTTACCCCCTGTGGTGTGCTGCGTACCGGTCGTCGGAGGAGCTGTCGGAGCCGACGACCCTCCGACATCAGGTTGACCTTTCCTCCCCTTTCCCTGTTGTTGTTCTGTTATATAGAGACCAGCCAAGATCCCCTAACCTTTTTCTTTTTTTTTCCCCTTCTCTTGTCGTGGCCAACCCCGGCCCCTGTGGCCTCTACCTTCGATACGGACATGGCTGCCGGCCAGGTGGCCGGTGGCTGTGCAGCCGACGGAGTCCGACCGCCCTTGACCAACCATCACACCCATACCCAACCAGCGAACCACCCTCTGTCCTTGGTTATGAAGGTCGCCGACAGCTTGTTGTCGGCGGTTGTTCAACGACTGGCGCTAGCCACTACCGATCGGACACCACTAGCCGCACCGACCCGTTTGTACCTTTCTTTGCCGTTTGCCGTCGTTGGCTTTTGGCTAATGATGAGGCAGCCCGGTGTAATTTGACAACCACCTACGGGCCACCAGCGCCGACAAACCCCGACCTTCTCTTATGGCGTCAACCTGACACCCATCCAATTGAGCTCTGCCCCAAGAAGAGAACTTTTCCGAGTTGTCATCCATCTAACGTTATATCCAAACGGTGATTCTATTAGTCTTGCTTAAAATCCTTGTCTGCTGTCAATGCGATTCTTAGCCATGAAAGCTACCTCGGGGCATCAGTGATCATTAGTCGGCCTCTTTTGGCTGTGAGTCAACCTCTAGTTTTGCCACCTTGGTTTCGGGTGTGAAGCCATCACGACTTTTTATGTGCGGTGCCATTGCGCCGCCAAGTCAGTTTTATTTTGGTGCGTATGGATCGAAAATAGTACTTTACAACCCTTGTGTCGACCTTGCTAATCCTGGGATCTAATCTAGTTAGGAGCTTCTTGTTGCCAATCTGAGCATAAGCTTGGTGGGGCTCGTTGTGCAAACCCAATCCTATCAACACTTGGGCCCGAGGTTGACTCGGGTGAAGATTGAACCATACCTCAACCTCCGATGTTATTGCCTAAGGTTGACCCCTTATTTACTTGTCGGATTCGATGCCGACAACCCTCAGTCAGGCCGGTGTGCCCGACATCGGTGCTCGATCCACTCTTGCAATGTGTCGTGTCCCTCGACGTTTCTGGTGCTTGATTGCAGCCGACTTACCCTTATTTGGACCGACCCGACTTTGCTCGTGGTACCAAAAGACTCTTCAGAGCAAGAGAACATGCTTATACTAGCACGTGGTATCGGTCGCCTAGACGAGTTAGTTGGACTGTCGCGGGACCCTTGGCATCGGTTATGCCGACTATGTGAAACGAGTGCCATAAAATGTGTCATTTTGCATGCTAATGGATCGGCACCTAAATATTTAAATCAACCAATCTCGAGATCCGATCGGGCAGAGTGTGATGGTCACCGCCAATCCGAGACGGGGCTCGGAAAGCTTATAGGTTATAATTGTGTATGTAGATCTAGCTCCTTAAGAGCCCACACTCAAGGTTAGCGGGCCTGATCTCCTCGGGTCACGCTCGCCTCAGGGTTGATAATACCTATTCGGGTCCAATCACATTGTGCAGTCGTTTGTGCACGAGACCTGCAACCCTTGGCGGCAACGGTGTGCTACTTAGCGGCCTAGGCTGGCCACTAGTACGATTCCCGTGCAAACCCTTCTTTTGATAAATCAAGCCCGATCGTGATCGGCTTTGCCAATCTCGCCATCGACCGAAGCGATTACGACCGTTTAGTCGGATTAGTACAAGTAGACCCTGGTATGACCTACTAACCAAGACGGTACCATTAGATCTTCGTTTTGCATGCCGATAGACCGGTGACGTCCGATGACACCTAGGCTTCTCGACTCGGCCAACTCGGTCCTAAACCCATATTACTCGGTAGCAAGCATTAACCATGGGTTCGCTGTGTGTGAATTTGGTAGTGCGTGATCGGCCAGCCGTAGATAAAGCAGAGACGGATCAAGAACAGTTAACGGGAGTTCATGCGTGATCGACAACCAGGTAACATCTACTCCCCTTCCCGTGGTCTTTGATAGTGGGAAATAAGAACAACTAGGGTAGGTGTCCATGGTACTGCATGCGGGTCCCGCCGAACATTACCGCATGTGGTCACGTGGACCCCTCCTTGCATGCGAAGTCGCGAGTCTGGCGACGCATGCTTTAAAATATTATTAAAATAAACATGTTTTAAAATATTAATAGAATAATTATAATTTTTGCATGGACACCGTAATTAGGTATTCCCTTAAATTAAAATATAATCTAATAATGATTATCGGGACCCACCTTACTAAAAGGAGTGGCAACCCTAATATACTGGTTTTGGGGAAGTGTAGGTTGAATCGCTTCAAGAGCGATGTGACCTTTAGCTGTAGCGCTATTATGGGTTGCGAGAGCAGTGCGAGACTAGGGTTAAAATGTTGCAAACTATTAATCACCGTATGTATTTTTTAATTATCTAAGTATTTGTGTAAAAATAATTATTTACTGTTGGAGCATTTAATACTTTGTTAAAATGGGTGAAATTGAGAAGATTAGGACCCCGTGCGCGCAAGGGCCGTGAACCATCCTGCGTGCACAACTGAAGATCAGTAGGCCAAGGGGTCACGGGCAAGGATTGTGGTAAAGCCAATAGGTGGTGCCCTCGAGTAGGGATTGGCCTAGCAATTCCTGTCCCAGGATAGTTGGAGACCCTAAAGAAAGCAAGTTGGGCGGTAGAGCTCCACCGTGAAAGACGGGAAACCCCTTATGATCATATGGGTGACTTTGCGCATGGTGTTGGAGCATGCGCGGCGAGAGAGTTGGCCCTCTACATCAAAATAAAAGGCCCTATAGTAATGCCCGACCGGGGGTAGGATAAACAAAATATCCGGGGTTCATATTAGGATAGAGATTTTATATGATTACTAATTAACAAGTATGAAATCTTAATATTGGATTGTGGAATTTTGGAGCAGTGGCAATCTGGTAACATTTAGATGGTCTTTGTGTTTAAATAGTTTATTAATACTGTAAAATAACGAGTGAACTTTATGTTAGACAATCTAGTGACAGTAAGTATTGCATGAGAAAATAGACTGCTGGTAGGATTAGGTTATCCCTCTGTAAATATTAATAATCTGTATTAGGGCTGTTAAATTTAATTCAATTAGCTCGGTTGTCTCATATTATTAAAGGCTACTAGGATGTCACTAGCCATTAATTTGGCTAATCTCCCAATTTCCCATTGGGGGCTACTCTTTCCCACGAGTAGACCCTCCTGCAGGTACGGAGGTTCAGGAGTACAGTGGGAGGCTCGAGGCGGAGTTAGTATTGTAGTAGTGTTATGTTTCAGTTTGTCGAATCACAGTCATTTTATTTCGGGCTATGTAATCGTTGGGATTAGTATAAGAATCACTTAGTCTCTTTTAGCGCGTTGTTATTTGACAATGATACAGCTGAATTCTTTTGGGTAGGGCTCTCCTCAAGGCCCCAAGCCTAGGATAGCTTACAATAAAATATAAATCTTAAAGTAACTTAATTGACTAGCCCTGTAGATAGGACCTCTAAAACCAGTGCCCGAGTGCTAGAGAGTGGCAAGGCTACTCGGCTCGCCATTAGAGGCTTGAGTCTCGTGCTCCCTTAAGAGGGACTTCTGTCAGCATGTGGGGCACTGGCAGGCCGCACATGCTGAGAGGATAGCCCGGTTGAAGGTCGAGCGTGGTCATCTTTATTGAAAATTCTTAGCTCTCGGTTTCCTCTTAATAAAATATTTTTTTTTAAAAAAAAATCAAATTTTAAAATACTCTGTTTTCTCCCTCATCAATCTTCTTCAGTTAAGAGAGAATTGCAGCCCTATGATAAACCCTAATTGGTGTAGTTAGTTGACCAAACCCTAAAATCCCTTGGTTTTTCTTTAACTCACACCCCAGGGATCGGTTTCAGATTTCTGGGGCGTGATAAAGTTTTTCCGAGATATACTCCACTTGAAACAGAAGCTTTAGCGTTCTGAAAAGGAATATTAGTACTAGCTAGGGCTGGCAATTTTGGACCCGACACGAAGTTAGCATGTTCGGGTTTGGATTAAACGTTCAGGTCGTAAATGGGTCAACATGGTATACCCGTTTAATAAACAGGTCGGGTCCGGATTTAGGGTCTAGACACTGTTGATCCGAGAAGATCCGTTTAAAATTCAACGGGTCGGGTCGGGTCTACCTGTAACATCCACCCCAAACACACAAGATATTGTCCGCTTTATCCGTGCCCGCACGAAAACTTTCCAAGGTGGTCACCCATCCTAGTACTACTCTCGCCCGAGCACGCTTAACTACGGAGTTCTTACTAATTTTGTAGCGGCACACGGTTTTAAAATGCGTCTTCTATGTTTGGGAGAGGAAATTATAAAAGTAGCTTAGGATCTCCTTCTTTCAAAGCGATGTGGGGCTAACTCATGGCCTTGTATACCTCACCTCACCTCACCTCACCTCATCCATCTTGGTATTCCCGCCTTAGGAGTCTTGGCTCTTGGCCTATTGGATCTTGGTCGTCACAATCCACCCTCCTTAGGGCTATACGTCCTCGTGTAGGGTTAGACCCCCCCATTGCGAGGAGAACCGACTCTGATACCATTTTTCACACGCCGGATCTGACTACAAGGGTAAACCAGTCAAACCCGGGGGTGATGGGGTTTTAAGGGTAAGACAATATTATAAGGTTGCGAGGTTAATTTTATTATTTAGTTATTTATTACTAATTTATCATTAACTACTTACTAGCTGATGAGGGACGGCTTTGAGGAGAAGCCTACCAATAGCTTGGCCTTGAGGAAAGGCCTACCAGGCATGAACCTTTGAGGAGGAGCTTACCAAAGAAATATTACTGATTCTGGCATTATTCAGAGCATCTAGAACATGGTTCTCCAGTTATTACATAATCAACTGGAAATAATAAAACTAGTTAACATCTCTAATGTCCTCCTTCGATAGTTAATCAAGCTCCTCTAGGAAGCGCCTGAGAATGATCTATGGTACCTGAAAAGAGTGTGTAACAACGGGATGAGTTTACTAGGTAAACTCAGTGAACCGTTAACCCTAAACTAGCTAGGGTAAACCATAGTCATACCCTGCCCTTCTAGAAATCTACAAGAGCGACAACATATGCATACATATATTGCAAATAAGATAGTTCAGCTAGCTAATATGGCAGTTCTACTATGGTACAACTACAACTAGTAAATGTAAGACAAATAATCATCCAGATTAAAAGTATACAACTAATCACCGAAGGTTAGTTCTACCTACTCCTAAAGTGAACTGGTAGTTTTCTAACTGAGTCTGCCAACAGAACCTGGGTCCAAGCATACTTGGAGAGCCAGAAATACCCATATGGCCATCAAGGGCCTTGGTCTTTCACCACGGGGCACTCCCGCCCACCTTGCTTTACGGGGTCATTACCTAGGGTGGACTACTAGGTCACTAGGGGCTTTACCGCCTGCCCAACCCTATGACCCTACCTACTTGATTCGGATTATGCACAGACGGTGGTTCACCTCCCATCCTGTGCACTCGGGTCCCCTACCCATGCCCGTGAGTAATGAGTCTTTCCTCTGGGAAGAGAACCTCAACTGAGGACGTACAATCACTAGTCTCTCCATTGAGACCACCGGTCTCTCCACCAAGACCACCAGTCTTCGTTGCTCAATAGCAACTGGACTGCACCATGCGACCCATGGTCACCAAACACAGTTATTCAATAGAATGTTAATAAATAATCAGTACACGTATCTACTTGTTTGCATGCATCCTAGTGTAAATCTAGGTTGGGTCAATCACCGTTACAGCTATCAAAATGTTACATGCATGATTATTCAGAGGCAAGGGATAGTATGCCCACCTTCTACATGCAATACCGGTTTCCCACCTGCATGCATTGGACATACTATGCCACATACGGTTTTATTTATTATTTTATAGATACAACTACAATCTACTCTAACTAGAATATAATTAATCATGTTCACCTGGAGAATAGCTCGGTAGTCCACGCTCCTCACGCCTATCGATCCGGTGTACCTTTGAAGGAGAAACTGACCATCATGGTTTGAAATGTATAAGTTGTTACATCTATAAATTACTCAAACTAGGGTTCTAAAAAGGTTGGTTTAGGGATGAGGGACCCATGAGATCTGGTCTCGCTCGAATCCGACTTCGGTCGGAGGTTTTAGGGTCGAACTGGTGAAAACCGGTCTACGATCGGTTCAATAGGGTAAAAGAGTCTCTAGGGTCCCAAACTAGGTTTAACACATTGGCATCGATGATCTGAGCACGATGCCACTGGTTTCGTCCAATTCCGAGATTGGACGGAGAATTGACGATCAAACCACGGTGACCGACTAGATCAGGCCTATGGCTAAAAAGAGATCCTAGATAGTAAAATTATTGTATCAATTCTAGTTCAACAAGTGGGTCTCTACCAGCCGGTTGAAATGCCGCTGGTTTCGTTCGATTCCGAGATCGGACGGAGAAATGGTGGCTGAACCAATTCTATACGGTTTACGGGTCTGGTTCAGGTGAACCAGACCGGTTCACTGTTGGGCCGGGTCTGCAGGTCTGCTGTTTGGGTCGGGTTTGCTGTGCACTTAAGCGGGTCGGGTTTCTGTGCAGTCGGGTTGGGTTGCAGTATTAACATTTTCTAAATGACCTGAGATATATATATATATATATATATATATATATATATATATATATATATATATATATATATATATATATATATATATATATATATATATATATATATATATATATATATATATATATATATATATATATATATATAAAATTACGGATTGGTCCCTGCACAATTTCTTCTCAACGAAAAACCAGAGTTCTGGTTTTTTGCCCGACGACGGCAGCGGGGTGACCGGGTTTGGGTGCGTCGGCGGTGCCCGGCTGGTCTCCCCCGCATCACCCCCACAGGGGAGGCACGAGAGGAGGTAGCCGGCGCACCATCGGAGCTCGGGAAAGCTATGGCCGGAGGGGGTCCGCGGGTTTGGGCCGGCGTTGGTGGTGCCCGGTTGCACCGACGGTCTCCGGGGAGGGGCTCGGGTGCGGCATCAGCCGCCGGTGACTGTGCAGGTCGGCGGGCAAAGGAGGAGAGGGTGAGGTCTGATTCGCGGGTAAGGGAGGAGGAGGAGGGTGTGGTCGGGTTGGAGATCCGGTTCGGGTGGAGGAGGAGAGGAGAGAGGGAGGGCTGACCTGTGGTGGTTCACCGGGGTCGGGGGAGGGACTCGGAGGGGGCTGCGACTGCTCCTCTCTCTTCTCCCTTGGTCTTTTTCTTCTTCTCTCCCCCCTTTCTATCTCTAGTTCTCTCTCTCTCTTTCTCTGTTTCCTCTCTCGTTCTCTCCCGGCCTTTCTCTCTCCCGTTCGGTTCACGTAAGAAGGGAGATGAGGGCATGTGGTTAAGGTAAGTATGCTGGGGAGATCGGGTTGTTAGAGCTTCCTAACAAAGAGGAGGGAATTATGGAGGAGAATATTTGGCTATATCGTCTTAAATATTCCCGATCTTCCAATCCGAATTTTGAATTTTAAATACCGGGGAGGGCGATGGAGGGGTCTAAACCCAGCTAAAAGGTTGGGAGAAAGGTCATAGGGATGATCAGGCTCGGTCCCGAGCCCTGAACTGTGCTCGGTTGGAACCCGGTGCAAACCGTCGACTTACCTGGTTGAAAAGAATAATCAGCCATTAGTAATAAACCGGAGATTAGAAATGGGCACGGAAGAATCCGTTGGAAAGGTCTCATCGACACGAACACATGTTGTAGCTCGTGTGTCCTGAGCGTGGATTTTCTGTATTAACATTAATAAAGATGACTTTGGTTATTGCTTTAATTAGAATACTACTTTGGTATATGTTAATACACATATAATAAAGGACCCTAGGGAACACAGTAGGCCATTGAGGCGCATGATGGATCCATGCTTGGGAGACCCAGTGGACCAGTTGTGTGTAGACCTAGAACTAGTTCACAGCTTAGGTGATGCCGGTCACTTCACCGAGAATAAGCTGTTGGCAGGTAGAGGATGTGGTGAAGTCTCCACCACGGGTTCGGGTCTAGGGGTTTTGGACACGACCCAAAACTAGACCCGACACGACCCATTGCCACCCCTAGTACCAGCTAACATCCTGTTTAGTTCCGTGTAGTTGGAAGTCACACAGTCAACACTGCGACATCCCGTTCGTTTGGTTCATGCAATTTCCCAAAATTTAAAATGATGTAGTTGGAAGACAGTTTTTTGATGTGTGTTCCAACTGCAGCAGTTGTGGTCCCACTGCACTTGTGTTTGAACTACAACGAACCAAACATGCTATAAGATAAAGTGTAAGAAGGCATACATTGAGGGTGATAATCTCAACATCATCCGACTTTTGTTTAAGGAGGACTTAGAACCACCTTAGAGATTGCAAAATATCATCGCAGATTGCAGAAGTTTCCAGCAAATGCACAAAGAAATGAAGCCCAACTTATGCCAAGAGGAGTAAATGAGAGTTTTTGCTGGTACCTTGATGGTAGTTAGTCGTGTTTTTTTTTTAAAAAGAAAATTTTATTAATATCCCAAAAATATGTAACTGTCCCCGGCTCCCATTTGTTTCTCAATAACTTTCTCAAATTTTTTAAATACCAATTATACCCTTATCTTTGTACCTCACATATCAATTAAAACCTAACTTAAATATAGAACCCTTTGAATGCCTATTTGAAAAAGGAAACGGTGGCGGTGAGTATGACGTCATTGTTATCGGTAACGGCAACAACAACGGGGCTCGACAAACCCAACCCCAATTCTCCCGATCAGATTTCTTCATAGGAGATCTAACCCCTCTACCAATTGGGTAAGAAGAGGAGTCAGCACCTTCGCCGAATGTATTTAAGAGTGGGGTGTATTCAAGAGGGCATATAATTGGGGTTATTCAAGAGGGTGGGTGGTTAATTGGGATATAATCAAGGTGGGACATGCCATTTAACTGGGGTGTATTCAAGGTGAGGTGTAAGGGGAAAGAGTATTCTTGGGAAAGGAATGGGGTATGATAAAAGAAAACAAGGTGTGTTCAAGTTTGTAGAAAATGGGGGCTAATTATAGATTTTTGGGGTATGAGTAAATTTTCCAAAAAAAAAAGGGGTTAATTAGTCATAAATCCCTCCATAGGTCTTTATTTAAACTAGGAAAATTTTATTCATACCCCAAAAATCTGTAATTAGCCACCGTCTCCCTATCGTTTCTTAATAACTTACTCAGCGACCCTTTAATACCAACAATGCCTTTTTCTTTTGTACCCCAAACCTCAAAGCCCTAACTCAGCGTCTTTTGTACCCCCAACCCAACCCAATCCAAGGTTTGTTTGAACTTCTTTAGCCCAAGCCTAACTCGTTGGGTTAGCCGGGTTGATCAGGTTGTGTGGGGTGGGTTGACCGGCTTCAATATGATAGAGGAGAAATAATTCGGGTTGGGCTCGGGTTGGGTTCAGGTTAGCCCGCCCAAATTCTGGTTGGGTTCCGGTTGGTCTGCCCAAGTTACAGCCCTACGTCTGCCTTCAAGTACTAGCCAACTCCATGGGGTTTATTTAAGAGTGGGGTGTATTCAAGCGTGCATATAATTGGGATATATTTAAGGGGGTATGTGTTTGATTGGGGTATAATCAAGTTGGAGCGGGCCATTTAACTAGGGTGTTTTGAAGGTGGGGTGTAAGGGGGAAGGGTATTTTTGGGATAGGAATGGGGTATGACAAAAAAAAAAGGGGTGTGTTTAAATTTGTTGGAAATGGGGGCTAATTACAGATTTTTGGGGTATGAATAAAATTTCCCTGAAACTAAAGGGTACATGTTGTTAGGATATTAGCTAAAGTCTCTCCCGAAGGACACATTTGTATAGCAAGTCCTTAATAAAAAATATTAATCTTTTTTAATCCCTTAAATTACAAAACTGCCCCTCCAACAAGTGTATCCAGTCATTTCCAGTAAGAGTATCCATTCGTCTTTGGCAGGAGTATCCATTTGCTGATTAACACTATACATATAGAGATTGCTACAATGATTTCACTGTAGCTATTACAGCGAAAACACTATAAAAAGAGTATTCATTTGTCTTCGGCAAGAGTATCCATTTGTCATCAACAAGAGTATCTATTCACCCATAGCAAGAGTATCCATTCGTCTTCAAAAAAGAGTATCCATTTGGCTAATTGATATTCTTGTTACAATGAAATTATTGTAGCAACAGACAACTCACTAAATTGTTACTCTTACCAAATCAGATTTATACTTTTGCTACAATGATTTCACTATAACAGATACAGTGGAATCACTGTAGTAGCTATAATAAAATCACTAAAGCAACCGCTACATGCACAGTGTCAATCAGCGAATGGATATTCTTTTTGGAGACGAATGATACTCTTTCTATAGCATGCGAGGAAGTAAATAAGGACGAGAGACTTGTTATAGCATGCAATGTGCGGGTGGGATTTGGCACAATATTGAAATATTGCATGTCTTTAGCAAATATAGCATCTGCTAAAAGGACCTAAGGCTAAGTCTTAAAAATAAAACATACACAAAAGGAAAAGTTAGGGCGTTATTTATAAAACATAAGTTATGAGTGTGGTATATGCAAAAATCCCTTGAACAAAGTTATCCCACTACATTGCCCCTCTTCTGCTTTCCTTCTTCCTCCAAAACCCTAGATGAGGACGATGGAGGAAAGCGTGGAGAGCCGAAGAGAGAAGAAAAAGAGGAAGAGGCTACACGTGGGGATTGAGGCCGTGGATGCGTCCGCCGATCGGATCGCTCCCATCGTCGGCTACTTCCCCTCCGGCTACAACGCCGAGAACCCCGACGCGGATCCCCCGGGCATCAGGGTCTTCAGGAACAAGCAGCGGTCCAACCGCCTCGAGCTTGTCGTCAGCCCCAGGGACGCCAACGTTGAGTTCGTCGGCACCAGCTACTCCGGCGAGGCTGCCGCAGCCCAGCTCTGCAGCTACTCCCTCGGGGTCTTCGACAAGGACACCCGCACCCTCAAGATCGTGCCCATCGCCGCCAACAAGGTCGCGTCCTCTCCCTGTTCATTTCCTCCTCCTGCACTTTGTTTAACCGAATTTGGCAATGACTCGAGTGATTTTCGAAATCAACTAATCCGAAATCAATATATTTCTGCTTAAAAACAATGTGCCCATTATGTGAAAAGAATTAATTTTGAAGATCTCTCTTTATCCATGATTTTGGGTTTATTTTTAAAAAAATTCTTTGTATGAACTCTTTGCTTACACATTGGTCCCATATATATCTTGGTGTTGCTTAGTCTGCTGAACATGTGTATATTTCATAGACCGATAAATTGATAACTGAAAAGATAGTTATTTCCGATCAAAGCAGATTTTCAGGTTGGAGCCTAGAGTGATAAAGAGCCCATCTACCGGTACAGAGCCTTCTGAGGGGGTAGCGGAAGAGGGTCTTTCTGTAGGGCGGAAAATGGCGGACCTTACTAATCTTTATGGAACGAAGAAGAATAAGAGCAAGGTATGGCTCTGCCTTCCGATACTTTTACGCTTATTATAAATGCATGCAATGTGAGGTTTGCCAATAGAATGGTCGGACCGCCGTTGTGCTAGCATGGTGGATCGAAGTAGTATATTTATCTCTATCGTTTTTGAAATAATAAGGCGGTTTCACATTTCAAGGTTGACTTTGGATGTGATACATCAACATGTTCATCCTTTTCATGAATAAATGCTGCCAGCCCATGTTTACATGGATCTCCACTTGGCAACACTAAAATAGGACTCTGTACGCTAAGACCTTACTTGATGGTTGTTGCATCCTGTCATCTTGCTTATAAATATAGCTATATGCATATTAGACAGCTTCTATTGTCTAAGTTAAAAGTTACATAAGGTGGCTATTTTTGTTACTGTTCCTGAAAAGTAGAAATAAATGAACAAGGGAAATCGGTACGTTTGGACTTGCATGAAGCTATGTTGTTGACAACCTTGAAACCCATCAAAGTTAATTTTCAGGAAATTCAGGATGAATTAGATAACAAGGTCGTTACAAGTTTCTATGATGAATTGAACTACAATTAAAAAGGTCGAGCCTTTTCCTAACTATAATAGGTCACCCTGTAGATGCTTATTTTTATTCAGGTTGGTTAAAGCTAGTTTTCAGTTTCTTGGCTTACAAAGTTACAGCACAT
Organism: Chamaelirium japonicum; assembly: GCA_947650365.1. Lineage (NCBI taxonomy): Eukaryota > Viridiplantae > Streptophyta > Magnoliopsida > Liliales > Melanthiaceae > Chamaelirium > Chamaelirium japonicum. The sequence goes on from CANTAL010000044.1 coordinate 1,019,645, forward strand.
GATGCTGTGACGACCAAGATCCAACAGGTCAAGAGCCAAGACTCCTAAGGATGGAATGCCAAGATGGATAAGGTAAGGTGAGGTGAGGTGTACAAGGCCACGAATTAGCCCCACATCGCCTGGAGAGAAGGAGATCCTGAGCTACTTATATAATTTTTCCCTCCCAAATATAGAAGACGCGTTTTAAAACCGTGCGCCGCTACGGAATTCGTAAGAACTCCATAGTTAAGCGTGCTCGGGCGAGAGTAGTACTAGGATGGGTGACCCCCTGGGAAGTTCTCGTGCGGGCACGGGCAAAACAGACAAAATATTGTGTGTTTGGGGCGGATGTTACAAAATGGTATCAGATCCGGTTCTCCTCGTAATGGGGGGGTCTAACCCTACACGAGGACGTGTAGCCCTAAGGGGGGTGGATTGTGACGACCAAGATCCAACATGCCAAGAGTTAAGGGAGTGTTAGTCAATTAGGATTTGATGAAGAGTTCCTTGTATTTAGGATTACATCAGTAGTGGTTCTGGACTTCTTTGTGGTATTGTAGATTTAAGCGTTAGTGGTTGCGGAGTCCACAACGTGAACTCCTGATCCAGGCGTTAGTCAATATTTTATATGACCTTGGACTCATAAGTTAGGCGTTAGTCAATAATCATGGTACAAGTCCATGACTTCATAACAAAAGGGATTTACAAACCCAAGTATATATACTTTTTGCCCATCAAAAGTTACACCTCAAAGGTGGAATTTTAAATCCCCTACATGAGACTTTCTATTTGAAAGGTATCATCGGTAGGGGTGGCAATTCTTTACCCGACCCGCTAACCCGACCCGAAGTTAGTGGGTTTGGGTTTGGCCTAAACGGGTTCGGGTCATAAACGGGTTAACCCGATTGACCTGTTTATTTAATGGGTCGAGTTCGGGTTTGTACTTATAACCTGATTGACCCGACTTGACCCGTTTAACAAATGGGTCATGTCAACCCGACCCGAACCAACTCGAGCCAACCCGATCAAACCCGGCCCAATTCGACTTGTCTTGACCCAACCCGACAGGTTTACATGGGTTCTGTTGACCCAACCCGACCCGACACGACCCGACCCGTTTAGTAAACGGGTCGGGTCGGGTCAACTTGTTTATTAGGTGGGTCAGGTTTGGGTTTAAGTTTTTGACCCATTTATTAAACGGGTCGGGTTCGAGTTCGGGTTGGGTGTTTTGCCCTTATCCATATGTCTCAACCCGACCCGACCCGACCCATTGCCACCCCTAATCATCGGCATCTTCCGGAACCCTAGCACTCGTGATCGTGGAAGCCAACGTCGGATCCCCAACAACGCTCATTCTCCTCTTCCAGGTATCGCTCTATCTCCCTCCTTCCTCTTCTTTGGGTATACTCAACTCCTTTCGACCGCCCCCTCTCTTCGCCCCCCCTGGTCGGAACAAAATACAGTAGAGAGAGAGAGAGAGAGAGACCCTCTGGATCCGTCCGGTTCTGATCACGACGCCCGTCCGGCTCCGATCGGAACGCCCGTCCGGTGCCGATCGCGACACCGATCTGGCTCCGTCGTGACGCCTGCCTCCTCGATCATATATTGGACTCATTATTTTAATTAGTATGCTACTTCCAATTTGTATGTTATTTATGAAAATGACCTCCTTTGTTGATGGTATGTTAAAGTCTTTTGGCATAATACAATTGGTAATCTTGTTTGAAATATGATCTTATTTATAAAAAAATTATCAATTTCTATATGTAAAATTACTAAAATCTTTGATATAAATTTTTTTTTACCATTTGACTTATGTAAAAATTGGTCAAACTATTTATCCAACATGGTGAGGCAATCATGGATGGCAGATGCAATGTTGATTAAATCGAGCTTAATTTTGATTCATTGTTCTTGTATATTTTTTTAATGAGCGTATTAATACTTTTTGTATTAGGCATTCAAAATTCATCAAAATTGTTCTTCAAATGTGTTAGTCAAATGGGATTTTATGTCCAAGTCCACAACAAAAATCCCACGTAAACTCCTAAAAATGGGATTTATGAGACCATGGACTTCTCAAAAAAGTCTGCAGACTTCTGAAAAAACCCAGAGACTCTTTAAAAAAAGTCCGCGGACTCTCAAAGACCGCAAGTCCACGAACTTTTAAATAATGATTTTAAAATCCCAATTGACTAACACCCCCTAAGACTCCTAAGGATGGGGTGCCAAGATGGATAAGGTAAGGGAAGGTGAGGTGAGGTGAGGTGTACAAGGCCGCGAATTAGCCCCACATCGCCTGGAGAGAAGGAGATCCTGAGCTACTTATATAATTTTCCTCTCCCAAATATAGAAGACGCGTTTTAAAACCGTGCGCTGCTACGGATTTCGTAAGAACTCCGTAGTTAAGCGTGCTCAGGCGAGAGCAGTACTAGGATGGGTGACCTTCCTGGGAAGTTCTCGTGTGGGCACGGGCAAAGCGAACAATATCTTGTGTGTTTGGGGCGGATGTTACAGATGCTATGATACATGTTTTGTGCTTTACTTAGAATGCATTAGGCTGCAAAACATGACCTACTGGCAAAATATGAAGCACATGGTTTTTTATGCGATTTCTTGAATTCATTATAAAATCTAGGGTTATTTTGACTTTGCCCCCCAAATTTTGCCTTGAATTAGATTTTACCCCCCATATTTTCATTAATTGGAATTTACCCCCCAAAGCTAATTGTTCTGTCAGCTCACCCCCCAAAACTTTATTCTTTTCCGTCAGCTCACCCTTTCTCCTAGATGGTGAGCTGACGGAACAATTAGTTTTGGGGGGTAAAGTCTAATTAATGAAAATATGGGGGGTAAAGTCTAATTCAAGGCAAAAATTGGAGGGCAAAGTCAAAATAAATGGGAGTAGATCTGTGCCTAACCTGGAAGCTTTATCCCACATACAATCAGGTTGGTTTTATGCTTCAACGTATGACCCATCAAGTGCGATATACTTTTATGATCATCATAGTATGTTCAAAATCTAGAATCATGTATAATTGTCCAAGAGAGATGCATTATATACGTGACAGGTATGACTTGATAGGTACTCTCTGTCCATAGATCAACGTGTTTACCCTATCGACTACTAGTGTTATTTATTAGTTTAAAGGGTATATCCACACTCAACTATTTTCTCTTAAATTATGCTGACTCTGATGATGTAGAAAATTGGTATATACGAAACCAACATAAGGTTTCTTTTTTTGCTTTATTGACGATACAATATATAATGATTTTTCGATTAATTACAATTTTATTTGTCGATTTAATACACACCACACACACACTACCTTTGATAGAACACCCACAAAAAATCGGTGCCTTTCAAAACTGCTAGGAGCATCAAATATGCCTTTTAATTTAACGGTTAGAATGGATGGCCAATAAGCTTTTAGCATTTGATCCCTCTAGAAGTTTTAGAATGTGTTGATTTTTTGTGGACATTCTATCAATGACCCAAATTATATTCCTTGTCAAAGAGTTTCCATTATTTGAGATAATTCTGAAGCTGCCAGGGAATTTCATTTGTTAGCAAAAGTATTTCATAATTTTCTGTGTTGCACTGAAATTTGTATATGACGAAAGGTTCTGTTGAATACAGGAGAAAATGTTGAGATCATTCAACCAACAACGAGATGATCATTTGCATCCAGAAAATCTGGGTATCCAAGTCAATGATTCTGGCAGAAATAATGAAGTTCTTCAAGATGCTAAGGGAACAGCTACTCGTAATATTCCACCATATGATTCTTCTGCTGTTATACCAGAGAAAGCATATCTTTTGGATGAAATTATTCTCAAAGCAGAATGGGGTCACCTTTCGGACATTCTGGAGATTATGCAATCTGGGGCCAGTTTCACAATGAAAACCACATTTTGGGAGGAAAATGGGTATCCAAGTTTTGTTTTCAACCGTATACACAAGCTGAGGGAGATTCAGGTCCGCTACTACATTTATACGTTCTCGTCATCGTCGGTTTGGATTGATATGTATTACCTGATCTCATATCGTCGAATCATATGCTTTCCTTTGCTCCTCTTCACTGGCTAAGCTGATGACATGACTTTATTGCAAATCAGAGCTTTAACTTTCTACATCCTTCCCTTTAGATGCATTTTTTGTTTGCAATCGTGTGGTCTCTTCACTTCATGTTATTTCTGTATTTGTAGTATCCTTTGTTAAAAGTTCTGTTTGATCTTTCAAGATTGATGCCTTCATCCTTTTGCATGTGACTTTCATTGATATTTTTTCTGCTTTTGGTTAAAGGGCCCTAAATCCAGTCCATTCACCAATAGGGATCACAGTGGTTCATAGAACCCTGTGCTAACATTTCCACACCACAAATTACTCATCCCAGAATTTAGTAACCCCTATGATGCAGGACGGCTACGAGTTCTTGCAGATTTCCACTTGATCATCGTCTTGAGATGAAAATTGAGAAAGAAAGTAAGAGAGGGAGAGATAGACCACTAGGAGTCGACACCTTGTTGGAGTTGGCACCAACGAGATCCCATCGGCAGGAAACACTTGCAAATGCAATTTTTTATTTCATCATTCAATTAGGTTTTTCATCATAGGGGATGCCTTAAAATAGGCTGGGGATGCCTCAAAATAGGCTTATAAAAAATAATCACCAATAAAGATAATGATATTTAAAAGATAACCGTTCTAAATTTAAAAGATCTGAATCTATCAAAATATCTATTAAAAAGATATTTAAAACTTCCATGACTACTAAATTAAAAAAAATTATCATTTCGGATTAAAATAATAATTTCGTAATTAAATAATAATTTTGTTTTGAAATTAAAATATTTTATTTCAAAAATACCATTTTAGGAAATATTAATTCCGAAAGTGACTTGAAAATTCTTAGTCAAGACTTGAGATGCGTGCAAGGTGGATTTGGCCTCGAAACATGTGCTCGTCTAATGTTCCAGCATCAAACATTTCATATAAATATTTTGTAGCTGATATATGTAACCGTCTATTAAAAAACCATTAAAATTATTTTTTTGACCACAACAAATTAGATGGAAGATGAGGGAAAGAGAGAAAAATATACAAAAGGAGAGATAGAAGGGAATGATACCGATGATTTCAGCGAATGGAGAGGCAAGGTGTCAGCAAGGGTGCAGGTGCCATCGATTTCACCGGATGGGGAAGCGAGGTGGTCGTCAGGGGTGTAGAAGCCGTCAATTTTACCGGATGGAGAGGCAAGGTGGCCAACAAGGAGATGGAAATGGATTTGAACTCAAAAAAACCCTAGTGCTGGACTCAAAATTACTTGAATCTTATTTTTGAAGGAACAGAGAAAGAAGCAAAACTTGGAGATCTCATCGTCTCGACTCTTGAGCAGAAGCAGAGATCTCGTCCTCCAAGTCTCTCGCCGAGACCGATCGCAGAGTTTCAAGCCTCCAAGAACTCCTTTCTCTCTCAATCCTCTCTCGCAGTCGCAGTTGTCGACTCGCAGACATATCTATCGCAGCCTCGCAGGAGATAAAACCCTAATCGAACCCTCTTTTATCCCATCTGCTGCTGAGCTGATGGGCTTAAAAATAAACCCGAACCCGAATCCATTTGTCGGACCAAACCGTATAAAACACGTTTCTTACGTATGAAACGTATAAAACGTGTACATCCGTTTTTTTTCTTTAAAAAAATGGGTTTTATTTCCGTATGCTACGAATCCAGAGTGATACACGTTTTTTTTAAAAAAAAAACGCCCGATTTGGTAACTAGGGGGGGCGGGGGGGGGGAGGGGGGGGGGGAGATAAGTGGCGATCAGGATGTATCCTGTAGGGTTAAGGTGACTGTAGTTCACCTAAGTGACCTAAGGAGAGGAAGAAAGAAACATTTGATTTTGTTTTTTTTGTAAAAAATAATATAAAAAAGAAAATATTTGAGTGATTCTTTGTAAAAAAAATGGGAACACATTTGAAATTAGTGTGATTGTTCGCACGCTTTGTCGCTGGTGTTCAGTTCCTTAGACCCAATTGGGACTTGCCACATGGTCCTTTGCTCTCTCACACCCAAATCTCTCTCTCTCATATACACACATGCACGAGTCTGTCTCTCTTTCCAAGGTTTAAAATCACGGTATCGGTCGCGGTATCGGTCGGCCCCGAACCGGTATGTACCGGCCGGTACGTACCGGTATGTACCGGCCGGTACGTACCGGTACCGGCCGGTACGGACCGTTACCGGTTGAGAAAGCCGGTACTGGTTGAGAAAAAAAACCTTAAAAAAATCCAAAAAACCAAAAAAAAAAAAAATTTAACCTGTCGGTACCGGTCCGTACCGGCCGTACCGGTCGGTACCGGCCTGTACCGGCCTGAACCGGCCGATACGGACCGGTACGTACCGGTACCGGCCGATACGGGCCAGGTATCGGGATCGGATGCAGTACCGGTCTCGAACCGGCCAAAACCGGTACGTACCGGCCGGTACGTACCGGTATCGGCCGAGATTTAAAACCCTGTCTCTTTCTCTCTCACACACACATACACATGCACCAATACCATTGATGCTTGCCCTAAGCCTGACTGGACAGTACCCGTTTCATGGATTCCGGTTGGGCTGGTGTAATCGATCCAATCCAATTTACCATGCTCAACATGGCTTGATCAATCTGATACGACCATACTAATAAAAAAAGAAATATTTTTCTAAAGTGCATTTGTGTAATAATATTAAGAATATTTTAAATAGATATAATAAGTCCAAATTCACAAAAAGCACAATATTTTACTACTTATCCTCCAAACTGAATTTTAAATCATGGCAATCCGATTTGGATTTCTCTCGTGTTATTTGATATGGGCCCAACCGACCAAAATGGATATGGCTGAATTTTGTGATAAGCATTCGGGCTTTTGGTTCCAGACCCGACCAGACCATTAGGTGCATTTTGCTTCGCAAATATGTATTGGACCTAAGGCCTTTCGATCTGACCCATTGACTACGAGTGAATTTAATTCAGAGAGATTTAATCTTTTCCTAAGCTAGTATCTCTCTCATGTCTGGGGATTCGGAGGGCATCTTGTTACTGATCTTCTTTGAGGGCCAATAACTTTAGTGATGGATGTCTTTTTGAGGATCGATACAGTTCTGGTCTAAAAAGATGCATCTTGAGGTATCTTAGGATCATAAGTTAAAATGAAAAATTGGGGGAATCTCCTCGAGTACACATGAAATTTGACTTTAAGTAGAAACTAAAGTACTGCCTCTAGGATTGGGATAAAGAAGTCTTGTAAAGTAGAAAGTCAAAGCTATTATTTGTAGGTGTTAGATTTCCTCTCGCCCCAAAACTCGGGTGGTAAGGGGAGGTCCACAGAGGGTATATGAAGACACCATCGCCCAACTTTTTTTATTTTTTATTTTCTCTCTTTTTTTTGTCTACTTTCCCTATGTCCTTATGATCCATTTATTTAAATGTCATTTCCTTTGTCTTTCTTTCTTACCTATCTATCTATAGGTTCTAATTTAGAGTTTGTATCACGTTTTTTTAGTTTTACTATAGTTAAGATTATTGTTTGATTATGGGTTTTTTCGTTCGCTTTAAATTATCTTTCCATATACATGTGATTTATCCTCTCGAGTGCTTCTATTCCTCCAAAGGTTGTACTAAATTTTTAGGGTTCTTATTATGCTTGATTTGTTACATAATGAATGTTAGGGACCTAGGGTTTATATATGGTCTAACTTCTATGTTTTGACTTTCTAACAGTAACATCATCTTTTTCATTAATTGTTTCATGTCGATGATGATGTATGTTATCCATGGTTATATGTATTCACATTTCAGTGATTTAGCCCTACAATGATGACATGAATACTATTTTTGGATAATAATGTTTGATTAATTTTACATAAAGTTTTTTTAATGGTATTATGCATATTAGTTATTTAAATCTTAGAATTATTTTATATATACTTTTTTAATATTAAAAACAATTGTCGCCTAGGCTTCATCTAGGCCACGCCTCGCCTAGGTAGGCCTGCTCCCCTAGACATCGCCTAGCCTCCTTGGTAACACTGGTTGTCTCAGTTTTAGAGTAAAGATTTGTAAAATTTCACCCAAATGTACTTCATTGTAGGGTACTGCTTGGGATACCAACATGGCATTATTATTGACCTATTAATTTGTATACAACTATTCAATTTCATTACTAGTGCTATAATATAATGTGAACCTCGTGATGAGATTTTGTATGCATTTGACAGGATGAGGAAGAACAGACCAAACTCGCAGGTATATTTTCGTACATAACTCATCTTCTGAAGTTCTGGAAGCTGGCAAAAGGTTCTCGGAATTCGAAGCCCGAATTCCGCAGCAGTGCCGCGCATGCCCACAAGATACCACGCATCATACACCAGAAGCTCTTGAAGATGTTTGTCGACCCGGTGTCCAACGTGCTGTCGACCGAGAAGAAGGAGCTCCTCGTTGGCTACATCTTGGTGCTCTCTCTCTTTGCCGATCGGTTCCGCACCGATCCATCAGACATCGCAAAGGACCTGGAGATGACCGGCCAATCTCTAAGGCCGTACTATCTGCAGCTCGGATGCAAATCCGTGCAGGAGGGCCATTTTCAGAATCCCATCATGACTCTTCCTGTTCCTCTTCAGTTCTCAGAGACGAAGAAGAAAAGCAGAAGGCGGCGGTAGTAGTCATCTCGTTGCTTGTTTGTATGAGTCGATATGCCCTGAATGCATTGGATGCCTGAAGAGAAAGCCCCTCTCTTCAGGCCATGTTTTAAGAAATGACGATGGCGTCCCCTTTTATCTCGGTTATCTTTTGTTTGTAACAGGGTAGCTCATGTCTGTAATCAGATATGGTTTCCTGAAGTTTTAATGGAAAGCTTGTTTGAATTGGTGGAAGTTGCCACTGTGGTTGCATCCCATGGTGGAAGTTGCCACTGTGGTTGCATCCCAGCTGTTAATCCGCCGTTTCCCGCTTTGGACGTCACGGGATCGAATCACGAGTTTGCCTTGCGCGATAGCTACGGTGCATACTAATGTGGTGTTCTTGTGGGCGAATTCAAGGCTGGTCTTAGGCAAAATATTTGCTCTCCTGTGGCCATTGCAGGTTTTGAACCATGGTTCCTCTTGTGCATGTACTGACCAAAAAAAAAAAATTGTGGAAGTTGCCTCTATTTAAAAAGTTTTGGTGAACAGTATTCATGTATCCTAAAGTTTTGGCCAACACTTATTGGAGAAGAGAGAGATGCTCTGTTTTGGATGTTTGTTTAGGATTGGTATGGGCTTTGCTTTATAGAATCTGAGGCACCTCTTGATTGCTAATGAGGTGCACTGGTTTACCAGCCAACGGGTGCCAAGAAGCAGCTATTGGTTCAACTACCAGGCTCAAAATCGTTCAGGTCCACTTAATGTCGTCCCAACTCATTGGGCTGTCTTGTCAAATCGATGTTAACTTGTACTCGAGTTAGCCCAATTGCACGTGCATGATGCAATGCACCACATCGGATATAGGTTGGACTACAAAACACCATCTTATTCATTCCATACAAATAAGCTAGAAGAGTTTCCATACATATACCCTACTCATTTTTTTCCCCCAAGCAATGTAAAGGAGAATTAAAGGGAAAAAGGTTAGATGAAAATTTTTCACTTTGGTCTAAGTTTTGCTGGAAAGTTTAAAATCTAACTTTTGAATGACAAATTTAAAACTTTCCTTGTTTTTGCTTTTAAACCAGTGATAAAAGCACTTTATTTCATATCTAATCTAATCTATCTATACTATATACTAAAATGGAAGCCTCTCTCCCGTGTTGTGACACATGGGCGTCTTTTAAAAAACCATAATCATTCTTCCATGTGTGAACACGGCTCAGTTTTACATCCTATTAAAAACCTACCATAAAGATAATAAAACACTCATTCAATGACATTTAATTATCATTTGATGTTAATCTCTCTCTCTCTCTAACAAGTGAATCACACTCACTTTAGATTTCATACTTCTTCGAACAGTTGTGATGCCATCTCTGCCAAATGCCTGTGCATCAAGCTCATATGGGCATTGCCCGGGTTTCTTACTAGTATATATACTAAAATGGAAGCCTTTCTCCTGTGTTGTGACACGTGGACGTCTTTTAAAGAGCTAAAATTCTTCTTCCATGTGTGATGCGGCTATCTTTTAAATCCATTTAAAAATCTACCATAAAGATGATAAATTTTCATTCAATAGCATTTAATGGTCATTTGATGTTATATATATATATATATATATATATATATATATATATATATATATATATATATATATATATAAATATATATATATATATATATCACAGCGCGTTCGATTTATTTACAACCGTGCCACTATGCCATAGTTATTTCAGACCGTCCGATTATATAAAGAAAGGCTAAGATAAAAAAGAGCATGCTGATGTAAAGGATGATTGAGATTCATTTGGGTAGGGAGGACGGATGAGATTAGATAGAGTTAAGATGAAGGGATGAGATTGAGAAGAATAATAATTAAATGAACAAAGGAGCATATTGTGAATAAATTATATTTTATAATATAATTGAGGGTTTTTATGTAAAAAATTGAGGACGCAGTAGGTATTAATTCTATTGTTCATGCGTTTTTCCCATCGATGGTTAATTACCTAGAGCTGCCACCTATGCGTGTGGTCCCCCCTCCTCTTAATCGTAGAGCCCCGATTTCTCTCTCTTTTCCCCCCATGATCTCTCTCTCTCTTCCCGACTACCCTTAAAACCCTCACCTTATACAGAACTTGATCTCATGCGATATCGTGATAATGCGATAATCGTTTCCGACCGTCCGATCGGTGTGAATCGGACGGCACAAATCCTTTCCCTACGATAAAAACTTTAACCATTTCCGGCCGTCCGATCGGCATGAATCGGACGGCACAAATCCTTTCCGTCCCGGTAAAAAAGCTTTAATCGTTCGATTGAATGATCGAACGGATGAGATCCGTGAGATCTCATTACAAAAACTAATCATACTTTTTTGTCCTATTCAAATGAGATGCGATATCGTGATAATGCGATAATCGTTTCCGGCCGTCCGATCGGTGTGAATCGGACGGCACAAATCCTTTCCCTCTGATTAAAATTTTAACCGTTCCCGGCCGTCCGATCGGTATGAATCGAACGACACAAATCCTTGCCGTCCCGGTTAAAAAGCTTTAACCGTTCGATCAAATGATCGAACGGATGAGATCCGTGAGATCTCATTCGAATAGAACAAAAACTAATTATACTTTTTTGTCCTATTCAAATGAGATCTCACGGATCTCATCCGTTCGATCATTCGATCGAACGGTTAAACCATTTAACCGGGGCGGAAAGGTTTTGTGCCGTCCGATTCATGCCGATCGGACGGCCGGAAACGTTAAAGCTTTTAACCGGCAAAAAGCACAGTGAGATCTCATTCGAATAGGACAAAAAAGTATGATTAAGTTTTGTCCTATTCAAATGAGATATCACGGATCTCATCCGTTCGATCATTCGATCGAACGGTTAAAGCTTTTGACCAGGGCGGAAAGGATTTGTGCCGTCCGATTCACGACGATCGGACGGTCGGAAACAGTTAAAGCTTTTAACCGGACGGAAATTATTTGAGCCGTCCGATTCACACCGATCGAACGGCCGAAAATGATTATCGCATTATCGCATTCAGTACAATATGGCATGAGATCGGTTCTCTCTCTCTCTATATATATATATACTAAAATGCTATATATATATATATACTAAAATGCGGCGTGCGGTGCGTGCAGCGTCCCACCACAGTCGTCTGATGCACCGCTGCGTGCATCGTACGCACCGCAGCGATGCATCAGACGGCTGCGGTGCGACGCCGTACGCACCGCCACACCTTAGCATGCCTATATATATAACAAAGGAAGGAGGTTTTGTGCTGACTAGGACAATATGGAACCAAATGCTGACTAGACAAAAGAAATAGTCATCACAGCCTCTCTCTCTCTCTCTCTCTCTTTTTATATATATATATATATATATATATATATATATATATATATATATATAGGGAAATGAGTTCCTATGACATGTCATAGGGAGTACCCTATGACATATGGTGAGTTAGTAACCCTAGAATATTTAGAATGTTCTGAATTTTTATGAGGATGATCACTCTATCTTAGATAGGACCCCTGCAAAAAATCGGCTCATTCTAAAACTTCTAGAGGCATCAAATATGATTTTCAATTTAACGGTTAAAATGGATGGCCGATAAATATTCTAGCATTTGATGCCCCAACAAGTTTTAGAATGCTTTGATTTTTTGTGGACATTCTATCTAAGGTAAGGTGATCACCCTCAAAAAAATTCTGCACATTCTAAATATTCTAGCATTACTAATTCACCATATGTCATAGGGTACTCCCTATGACATGTCATAAGAACCCAGCCCTCATATATATATATATATATATATATATATATATATATATATATATATATATATATATATATATATATATATATATATATATATATATATATATATATATATATATATATATATATATATATATATATATATATATATATATATATATATATATATATATATATATATATATATATATATATATATATATATATGCACGATATTAACTTCTTCCCTCATATATATGCACAACAATTAGCTCCCTTACACCATATGTACTGTCTATATAACAAGGGAAGGAGGTTTTGTGCTGACTAGGACAATATGGAACCAAATACTGACTAGACAAAAAGAAACAGTCATACAGTCGTTCATTCTCTCTCTTCTTCCGATCTCTCTCGCTTCGTGCCAATCGGGGGGTGTCTTGCCGCCGAAGACGGCCTGATAGGTGTATTGTCGCCAAAGGCGGCCCGCTGCAGTGCCGACGGCCAAGTGTGTTGTCGCACCGAAGGCTCCTGCTTCGTGCTAAACGGCACGGGCATGCCGAAGGCGGTCAAGTGTGTTGTCGTCGCATACGACGATGGGGGTGGGGGTGGTGATGCTCGGGGGGTGTTTTGCCGCCGAAGGCGGCCCGCTGCAGTGCCGACAGGCACGGGCCCGCTGCAGTGCCGACAGGCACGGGCATGCGGCGTGCGGTGTCACACTGCTGTGTACATCGCACGCACCGCACGCCGCAGCCTAACACGCCTCTCTCTCTCTCTCTCTCTCTCTCTCTATATATATATATATATATATATATATATATATATATATATATATATATATATACACACACTAAAACGGAAGCCTTTCTCCCGTGTTGTGACACGTGGACGTCTTTTAAAGAACCATAATCATTCTTCCATGTGTGAACACGACTCAGTTTTAAATCCTATTAAAAACCTATCATAAAGATAATAAAACACTCATTCAATGATATTTAATTATCATTTGATGTTAATCTCTCTCTCCCTCTCTCTCTCTCTCTCTCTAACAAGTGAATCACACTCATTTTAGATTTCATACTTATTCGAACAGTTGTGATGTCATTTGTGGCAAATGGCTGTGCATCAAGCTCATTTGGGTATTGCCCGGGTTTCTTACTAGTATATATACTAAAATGGAAGCCTCTCTCCCGTGTTGTGACATGTGGAGGTCTTCTAAGGAGCTAGAATTCCTCTTCTGAGTGTGAATGCGGCTCTCTTTTAAATCCATTTAAAAACCTACCATAAAGACGCTACATTTTCATTCAATGTCATTTAATGGTCATTTGATGTTAATCTATCTCTCTCTTTCTCTCTCTCTCTCTAACAAGTGAATCACACTCACTTCAAATTTCACACTTTTTCGAACTGTTGCGATGTCATCTTTGCCAAATGGCATGCATCAAGCACATTCGGGCGTTGCCCGGGTTTCTTTTGAAGATCCAAAGTCCTTCTCCCGTGTGTGAATGCGGCTCTCTCTCATAAATCCTATTATAAACCTAATAGAAGATGACAAATACCAATGACCATTTGATGTTAATTAGAAAAATCATTAGTACTCCCTCTCTCTCTCTCTCTCTCTCTCTCTCTCTCTCTCTCTCTCTCTCTCTCTAATAAGTGAATCACACCCCTCCCCTTCTTCTTCCTCCTTCCCGGAAACGTATTGGTCACTCCCTATTGACATGTTGGTTGGGAGCAACCGACAACCATGTTGGTTGGGAGCGACCGACATGTTTCCATGAAGAAGAAGGAAGAGGAAAGGGGGGGGGGGGGGGGGGGGGGGAGATGAGGCAGGAGGAGGAGAAGAAATGGGGAGGAAGGAGAAGTAGGAGGAGGAGGAGGACTAGTGGCGGTGAGGTACATGGGACTGACGACTTCGGTGGTGGTGCCCTTATCAATTGCATGGGAGGCTTTGCCGCTTTGGGTATGCATCTGGTATTTCCATTTTCTGTTAAGTTGGGGGACCTTAGTAATATGTGGGGTGCAGCTAGCACAACATAGGGTCTAAACAGATGGAGGTTGGACCAGATTTGATCGGTTTGGCTCAGGTCTAGGCCGTGCCGGTGCCATGGGTCGGACGTGGTTGGTCAGATGGATTTGGGTCCGTAACAGTCAGGTCAAAACTGGTTGGTCGCTCCGGGTTTGATCGAGCTGGTCGTCCAAAAAACCTCCAAAGGCCCCGGCCGACTGCTTTTGCTACCAGCGAGGAGAGCAGAGGGGCAGCGAAAGGGTAAGTCAGATCCCCCGCCACCGCAGTCGACGTCGCCGCCGCCATGGCACCGGAGCCTGAAGAGGAAGCGAGCGAGAAGAACCCAAGGCCACTCGACGAGGACGATATCGCCCTCCTCAAGACCTATGTAAGCCCTCGCTTGTTCCCTGCATCTTCATATCTTCCTCGTCGAGTTTCATTCGGTCACCCGCGATCCTCAATCAAGTATGGATTTGGGATTCTAGATCCGTCTTCCTATTTAATTAGGTTTTGCTCTTTCCAGTGCTTCCAAAGTTTTTTTTTTTTTTCTATTTACGGTCGAGTGTATGAGATCCAATGGCGATTTGGAATTTCTTCGAAGTAAGATATTCCTAGAATTTCTTTCTCATGTATTTTGGGCGATCAGCGTATTTTCCCATCTTTCTGAAAGTTGCTTCTTTTATCCGAATTAATTTCGGTTTTCCTCGACAGGGTGCGTTTTTTGGGCGGAAATGAAGGTGAAAATGGATCCACCTGGGTTCATATCCATTTCCATTGTTCTTTCCGTTTTAAGTCGGTGGAAATGAATCCACCTACGGACTTCAGTTCTTCTCAACCGGCCTACTTCATTTCCTCTCAAATTTGGATGGAAACATCATTTCCTTAAGTCTCACTTAATTTCCTTCCTCCCAAAAGAACAAGGAGTGGAAATGAATAGATGAAATATCTTTTCCTCAATTTTTTTTTTTTTTTTCGTCTCAAAAGAACAAGGGAGAGGAAATGAAGTCAATGGACATACATTTCCGTAAGTGAGTGGAAATGAAAAGAACACACTGTAGAACCTTTTATGGTATCGGGCTTCATTTATTTATTTTTTATATTATTGGGTTCAACTGTTCTTTCCAAAATTTGCAGTCTTGGTACATCTTGATTCCACCACTATGATGATTTTGTGATACTGGTTTCAATTTTTTATTTTTATATCAGTGAAATTGATCTATGCTTGTTTTCCTTATTTTCTTGGGATTATTTCCTTATTTTCTTGTCAAATGTAGAGCATTATTCATCACTTCTTTAAATCTTGGTATTTGCTTGATGACAGGGTCTGGGACCTTATTCTGCCAGCATAAAGAAAGCGGAAAAGGAAATCAAGGAAATGGCCAAGAAAGTCAATGATTTGTGCGGTGCGTGTCGTTCAATTTTATCCTGTCTCCTATTTTCCACATTATATTTGATGCTGCAGCTTCTGAGATCTGTAGCGTTAGGAAGCCTTCAAAAGGGAGGAAAGTTCTATTTAGTATTTACAACTCTACACTTTCTTCAATAATAGCAATGATGCCATGATTAACCCTGTCGATTTCTCTCAAACTCAACTAAATTAAATTGCATTTTGTTCAAAAATGCGAAGGAACTTATGGACTTAAGTCAAAATTTGAATGCTATATGTATGATAAAATGATAGGCGAAGGAATTTTTGTTAGAATCAAAGTGAGGTGTAAAGAATGTTGAGGGGATTTTTGATATGTTGTAATTGATGCATGATAGTCCGACTTGAGTGACTATATGCTTTGGAGAAAGTGCTGCAGTGGCACATCCTGATCTTCATGTGTAGGCCTCAATGTATACTAGGTGATGTGTATAGGGATCCTTTTATTCTTTGTACGCTATTAAACCTCTTTACTCTTGTTTCTACATTCAATATACATGCAGTCTTTAGTTGGTCCAATATGTACATGTTGAACGTGTATATTGTTTATCGATACACTACTTAGATATTCCAATTTGATAAGCTAACACAAAAACATTTCAAGTATCGAAACATTCCAAAAGCCTACTTACTAGCTTGACTTCCTACTTCCGAACCGTATGTTTATTTTTCCTTCTTGCGCCTAGAAGAAAACTGGAAAGACAAAACTACAATGATTTAGTTTATTGATCCTTTCCTATCGTCCTTGTTACCTATAAGCATAGTTACCAAGTCGGAATTCGGAAGAAAATCAGCTAGGGGAGAAGTCGGAAGAATCGGAAAAAAGTCGGAAAGATCGGAAAACTCGCAACAGGGTCCGACCTCTCCTGTTTTAAGTAATTTAGAGCCCCTTCTCTTTTTTGGCTCTAATTCTATTGCAATTCGTTTAATAATCCAATTTTAATTTGTTAGGACATTTAATCTGGTTAGGAGTCCAATTTGTGTTTGAATCTGTATCAGAGTCCCAAGTCCAGTGAAATATGGAAACTGCACTCATTGACTACTAGTATAGGAGGGCTAGCCCTTCTAGGTGAATTAGGTGTAATGTTTGCACAAAGGAGGGGTTGAGGGGTGGGGAGGTTGCTTGTACCTGTATAAAGGGGCTTTTGGCCACCATAATGAGCATTGTAACTTGTTGAGTCTCCACTTTTATACTTTTCCACTTTCTTTTTTGTTTGATTCTGTTACAAGATCCTTGGTGTGATGCCTCAGAAACACTAAGGTGCCAACTCCTTAGTTCCTAGCTAGAAGTGATGCTTCAAACAATCATTTGTTGCTTTATTATTCTACTTAAGTGCTGTGTCTCAGAATTCTCTCCTTGCTATCTTTTATTTCCACATCTTAAGATTTGTTGAATGTTGAAGTAGTGTAGGTTTCATTCTTGATCCCTGTAGACTAGAATCCTAATCTAATCCTTTATAGTTCTTAGATCTTCCATATCGGAAATAAAAGATTATAGATTTTCTGCATCAAAATTAAGTCAAGCCTGTTTTTTAAATATTTCTCCCCAAAAATCCTCATTTTTGACACAATTATTTAGATCCACAATTTCTTTGATAGAAAACTCCTAGACTATTTTTCAGGAGCCAAAAACCCCTTCCCCAGTTCAACTTCTGGTAGAACTCAGATATGATAGTACTATGATAATTCTGGATATCCAAGCTCTCCCCATCACCAATTTGCTAATAAAGCCATCTTTAACACATTTTTTTCTGCATTGTTTCTCTTATTTTTTGTGATTGATAGTAAAGGTTTGCTTTCCTTGCATTTTCTCCTTATGTAACTGTAAGGAAACAATAGTACCAGCCCCAGAATTTTAGATTGTGGTTGTTTTGTTTCTGGATGTTCTGCTACCACTTCTTTTAAGCTTCTAAGATGTGATTTTTCCTATCACATGACAGGGATAAAAGAATCTGACACTGGTTTAGCTGCTCCAAGCCAGTGGGATTTAGTTTCAGACAAGCAAATGATGCAGGAAGAGCAACCTCTTCAGGTATGCTGTTATTTTCTTTCTTGTTACTGTATTTTTTACTATTTTTTGAGTGTCTGTGCTAGTCAGTTCTGTTTTCCTTCCATATTGTCAATTCCTGAGGCAATTTATTTATGTTAAAGGTTGCAAGGTGTACAAAGATTATCAACCCAAACACAGAAGACGCAAAATATGTCATAAATGTTAAGCAAATTGCCAAGGTATGCATCTTTTTGATATGTAATGCGGAGCTTCGTGGGATTGGAATTTGAAGTTATCTTCTATCTGTTATGCAGTTTGTTGTTGGCTTGGGTGACAAAGTCTCCCCGACCGATATTGAAGAAGGGATGCGTGTTGGGTAAGGCAAAATTTGTGCTTCAGAGTTTTTGTGTGTTCATTTCACAGCTGGTTAACACCCAGCCCAATCCATAGACATGTCAAATAGGACTCATAGTTTAACCTCGAATCCAGACTCATATATAATATATATAGGGGAGGGATATGGTTACGTAAGTTACAATTACTCATATTATTACTTATGGTATTTCACCTACATAGAAGTTTTAGAATTTGCTGGTTTTTGGATGACGTGTTATATATAGCAAGGTGATCATCCTCACAAAAAATCAACAAATTCGGAAACCTTTATCCGCATCAAAATGATATTCAAATTAGTAGTTAAAATGGACGAGTGATAACTTCTAATATTTGAAGTAATGCACATTTTGCATTAATCTCAAACCCCACGTACCCGCCGCCCCGATCTCTCTCCCCCCCCTCTCTAAATATACACCAAAAAAAAAAAACTAAAAAAGAAAAGCTCAGTGGCTTTTCTCTAAATATACCCCCCCCCCCCCCCCCCCCCGGTCTCAATATACCCCAAAAATAAAAAACTAAAAAAGAAAAGCTCAGTGGCTTTGGTGAAGGTACTGTGTGTAGCTGTAAAACTGAATTTTGGCCTCTTAATATCATGGAATCTACTTGGAATGTTTCAGCTAGAAATGTTGATAGCAAAGACTTACGAGGAAGAAAATTTGTACTAATGACTTATTGGAACAAACTTTCAGTTGAAGAATTGGTTGGTATGCCAGGGAAAGTGATTGCAATGATCTTATTGATGTTTGTGGATGAGGGGAAACTTTTTGTTGTGACGTTTACTACACGGCTCTTTCTTGTTTTTTTTGTTGTTTAAGTAGTTATGATTTTTTGAAAATAAAATCAAGATTTTCATGTCTTAATCCTGATTAACATGTTTTATTCCCGATTTATGCATTTTAATCCAATCATATACTGTTCAAAAAATTTGGTGAAACATCTTTATATATATATATATATATATATATATATATATATATATATATATATATAAAGAACTTTGTCGTTTTTTCCCCTTATTTTTTCCGACTTCTCCCTTAGGCGATTTTTTGCTGACTTCCGACTTGGTAACTTTGGTTGTAACACGGTGATGCTTTTGGAAGAAAGGGTATCCGAGAGCAAGGATATGGAGAGGTCTCCGAACTATCCCAAAAATGCATTCAAGAACTATAATGGACTCCAATGAAGAAGGATTAAAGTAGTATTTGGAATATGAGGGATTCATATGGTGCTTCTCTCTATGTGCTATTCTTGTAGAGAAATGATGAATCAAGTAACCATCTTGTGCGTTGCAAAACAACATTGTATCTTGGCTCATTTAAAGGGTTGGTACGGTGGCCGCTAGTTGGGATTTCCCTGGTACTATATAACTAACCTCGTCACCATAGAAGTTTTGTTCCATCAAAATGGAGCAACATGACAAGCATTGACAAGAATTTTCCGGCCTACTGTCAACTTGGCATCAACCCTCTAAGATTGATGTCTAAAACCTCACCAGGATAAATTGGCAAGAGAGTGCCGACCAAGAATTCTAAAAGGCTTGTAGGTGGGTAGATACGAGCTACCTTTTCAATTACAAAAAGTCATTTTAGAAAGTTGGTGGTTTCCCTAGTATTTTAATGGATACTTTTGCTACATGGCATAGCAGGCTTGCAACAAAGCCAATTGGATCTATTTTCAGAAGTGGTGTTATGGGATGTTTTGGATTTCGAAGGAGAATGGCTCTTTGAGATCAAGAATCTACCAGTGGAGTGTCATTGAAGATAAAAGGGCAACTTCATCTTTATGGTTATCCATTCTTAGGAAGGAGCCAAGATTGATAGGTGATTCGTTGGAAGTCACGACAGTTTCTCCTCTGCTTATCATTGCAGTTGAGATTACGAGAATATAATTCATTTGCCTATTATGTGTATAGTCGATTATGCTATTTTGGTAAGTTATCTGTGATAATAGTTGTTAGAAAAAGGGACTCAGATATGGTGAAGGATAGTTTTGCACAAAACAATAGTGGTAATCTAAAATCGTTCTCTAAAATACTATACTCATTTGTTGTAAATTTGGTCCGAATCTTAAATTATGTTGTTCCATTCAAGATTTTTCACTAAGGATCTTGGTTTTGTTGCAGAGTTGATAGAAATAAATATCAAATTCAGATTCCTTTGCCCCCAAAGATTGATCCAAGTGTTACAATGATGACGGTGGAAGAGAAGCCTGATGTTACATACAATGATGTCGGTGGATGCAAGGAACAAATTGAAAAGATGCGAGAAGTGAGTTTAACTTGAATTTATATTTCTGTGGCATAATTTTCATTTTGGGTTAATCATCTCAGGAAAAGAAGCATACATGCAAAATGTATGTGTATAATTTCCTGTGCATTCGTGTTTGAGATTCTTAACATCTTCATGCACTTTTCTTGATTATTTCAGGTTGTAGAGCTTCCTATGCTTCATCCCGAGAAATTTGTTAAGCTTGGTATTGATCCTCCTAAAGGCGTTCTTTGTTACGGCCCGCCAGGAACTGGTAAAACACTCCTAGCTAGAGCTGTAGCCAATAGGACTGATGCCTGTTTCATCCGTGTCATTGGAAGTGAGCTTGTTCAGAAGTATGTTGGAGAAGGGGCTCGAATGGTTCGTGAACTTTTTCAGGTCACCAAACTTCCCGAGATATATTAGCAACTTGTCTTTCCTTGTTATTTTATCTCGGCCTCTACTGTAGACCACGATATACCCCTACCCTTTCCTTTTATTTTCTTGACCTTCAAGGATCATTTCTTGTTGTAGATGGCCCGGTCAAAAAAGGCTTGCATTGTGTTCTTTGACGAAGTGGATGCCATTGGTGGTGCTCGCTTTGATGATGGAGTGGGAGGTGACAATGAAGTTCAGCGCACTATGCTTGAAATAGTTAATCAGCTTGATGGTTTTGATGCTCGAGGAAACATCAAAGTTTTAATGGCAACAAATAGGTATGCTACCTTGCCTTGTGCTTACTTTTTATTATAGCAATTAGTTACAGAGGTTTCATGCTTTTCTTTTATGCGCATCCATTAGTCCTATCAAATCACCGAGTTTTTGTAGGTGTTGACAATGTTATTATTTTCACGTTAGAAACATGACTTGATTATCTTTCTATTTTCTTGATGGTGTATAATCCATCGAACTTGTAAAATTTAATCCAGGCCCGATACTCTAGACCCTGCACTATTACGTCCTGGACGCCTGGATCGTAAGGTCGAATTTGGTCTGCCCGATCTGGAGAGCCGTACCCAGATTTTCAAGATCCACACAAGGACGATGAACTGTGAGAGGGATGTTCGGTTTGAACTCCTTGCTCGCCTCTGCCCCAATTCTACTGGTAAGCAATCCTTCCTTGATAATTATATGTGATACGCTGTGCTGATGTATGCAAAATTCTCAAAGCACAAATAGAGGTTTGCTTCTTTTGATAGATTTTCTGCCATTCTGATACCGACACAAGGACTTTTTTTTTTTATGAACCCTTTCTGTAGAATCCTAGACTTAGGGCCTTTGGATTGACAAACACTTCCCAGAAGTCGATTTATACTTATGCAGAAATCAAACGCTACTTTTCCTGCATTTGATGATCCAGTGATTTCTGACTCTTAGGTAAAGTAGTGATCTATTAACTTCTGGGAGAAGTAGCGCATACTACATCTCGGAGAGAATTCAGAAGTTACTTCTCGTCTTTACTTTCTCCAGCATAACCCTTCGAACAAACGCTCTTTCAATAAAAGTTTCTCCCTAAGATGTTTTCTCGATGGCATATTAACGTGGGAGCATCTGATGGTTTAGGATTTTTAAAAGTAATTTTGGTTTAAAAATTGTTTTATTTAATATTAATATTTTTGGAATACATTATAAAAACAAAAGATCAATTTAACCGAAAATAATTTATTTTTGGATTAATTAATAAGGGTGTTTTTAAATGGTTTTTTGGGTAAGATTTGATTAGATTAAAATCTTTTTAAATTAGGAGGTGTTATCTTTATTTGTTAAGATTTAAGATTAGATTCAAATCCTTTTGAATTAGGAAGAGTTATTTTTTTTAGATGTTAAGATTTGATTGTTATATCTTTACTTTTTATTTGGTTATATCTTTTCTTTTTAGATTTTGTTTGATTTAAAATTGGTTTATTTTAGGTAGTCGTTATCTTTTAGCAAGTCATCTCTTTATTTTCTATATAAAGAGGTCTTTGCCTCTCATTGTAACCATGCTATGAATGAATAAAAAGAAATTTGTTTGCGAGCATTTGTGATCTTGGATTGGATTAAATAGAGGTGAATTCATCGAATCCGATGGACTCCGGGTCATCCCCCCTTCTCTTCTCCCCCTTTATTTCTATCTTCATTAAAAGCTTTTATTTGTTATGATCCGAGGTTATTTACTTGACATACATTTCCCTCCACAACATGTACTTTATATGACCTCATACTTTCTCACAGACTTCTTGGAGAAGTTGGAAGTTATCGTTTTTATTTTCTTCAGCAAAAGTCTTCGAGCGAACACCCTCTTCCAATAGCATTTGTCTCTACATTGTTCTGCCGATAGCATTCTCTTGGCAATGTTCATTCTCTCTACAATGTCTCTCGATAATGTTATTTGATAGCACTCTCTATTTGACATTCCCTCTCTACAACATACTTTTTATAACTTGTATTCTCTACCTACAGCATTCTCATGCTTTCTGTACAAAATTCTCTTTATAACATTTTATGCACAACCATATGGCAGACACAATTTTGGCCATACGCACATCCCATATATATATTGTACGTTCTACACCAACGAATGTTACTATTACTTGACAACCAGATGAATTTTTTTTTTTTTGAGTGCGTCTCCAGAAAGTAACCTCTTGAGAAGTAACGTCCTCCGGACAGTAGCTAATCCAAATGGCGCCATAGAATGTTACTTTTTGAAGAATATTTAAACTTTGTTATGGTGTGGTTCGTTCTTGCAAGCGCTCCTGATTTACTATCGAAGCTGTTGATGGTTTATTTTTGTATTTATATATAGGGGCGGACATAAGGAGCGTTTGCACTGAAGCCGGGATGTATGCAATCCGAGCAAGAAGGAAGACCGTTACGGAGAAAGATTTCCTCGATGCAGTGAACAAGGTTATCAAAGGCTACCAAAAGTTCAGCGCGACTCCCAAATATATGGTCTACAACTAACTAATCATCCGTGGGACTTTGTATCCTCACAAAACTGATATTGGCCTCCACGATGTGGGTGGGTTGCATGTGTTTGTTACTTGGGGTTATGCTGGAAGTGGAATCTCGTGCTACATTGCTTGAATTTTCCAGGATGAAGTTGGTGTTATCCTTTGTGTTTTGTGAAATTGCTAAATGTTGAGGCTGCTCACAAGTTACCATCCAATTTCCTCTGTATTCTGCTGGTTTTTGTCATGAGAATTTGTAGAGAGAGAGAGAGAGAGAGAGAGAGAGAGAGAGAGAGAGAGAGAGAGATGTCTGTTAGGATGCTCAAGTTTGATATGCAGACTGGTTTACAGATGGCTTATGGGCTGTGATCACAGCTGTCTATTTGCTTGCCTGTCCGAGCTGAGTGCCATTCACTGGTCAGGCCTGGGCGCAAACAGACGGCTGTAATGACTGCAACATAAGCCTGTCTGCAAACCCATCTGGTTGAATTGCATTTTCTCAGTTTGATATTGAAGAGAAGTTTCAGGTGTCTTAGAGTGGGTAAGAATAGCATAAGATGAATGAGTAAAACTAAAGATGTATAAGTGACTCTCCCCGGGCTCTGTGCGCCGTCTCATCTCATCTCCTCTCCCCTAGGGTTAGGTTTCTTCTCCAGGCTCGTTTCTCGGCCTCCTTGGCCGTCGCCGGCGGTCTAGAGGGGTCCGGGCCTTGGGTCCACGATGTGATGGGGTGGGATTGTTCTCCCCCTTCATTCTCTTTGTGAATAGGGGATCCTCCGGTGGTCGGATTTTGTATTCGTCGAGTCAGAGTTGCGATGCCTCCCTCTGCTCGGTTAGAGTTCGTCGATCGACCCCCGGGGCCGATCTCTTGCCGAGTGCTGCTGGAGCCGTCGGATCTGGCCCCGACGTGGAGGTTCTCCGTCGGTGGTTTCCCAAACCGCCTCCTCGGCACGGTGAGCGGTTTTTGGCGGCGGCGGCGGTCGACAGCAGCTCAGAGGTTGGTGTGGCTCCTATCTTTTTCTTGCCGGGTGACCGGAGGTGGCAAAGGGTCGCCTGATTTTGGGTGTATTTTGTTTCTATGTGTTTGTTTAGGTTTTTCTCCCTTCCTCCCTGCTTGTGAGCAGTGTGAGGGGTTCGCCGCTTGTGTGCGGGTGTTTTGTGTCGTGGTGTGGCAGCTTGTTGTGGTCCCCCTACCCTGGGTGAAGGTGGAGTTGGTTGTAAGGCCGTGTTCTTTTGTTGCCGCCGGTGTGCGGCCTGTCAAGCGCCGGTCGTCTTCCCCCACCTGGTGGTGGGCTCCCTTTGCAGCGCCGGCATATGGCACCTCCCGGAGGTCAGTTTTGTGACCTCCCCTCTGATATGTAACAAAAAAAAAAACTAACGTAAGATCTCGGCAAGTAATTTCAGAAGTGGCCTTTCTCACCGCTACATGGTGAGAACCACCGCAAAGCTTCAGATCTTTTTTTTTTTTGTTCTAGCCCACGAGAGGAAGATCAAAATTTAATTTGAAATATATTTCTTGGTGTTGAACGGATAGTCCCACGTCGGTTAGGGGTCTGAGTTTCGTGTCATTATATAATTTTGAGGGGGCATGGGATTGATGACTTGGTATCAGAGCTAGTCCACACTCCGTTTTTTCAAATGGCAACATCAACCTAGCAATGCGGGCGTAGCAGGATGAGACACGTTGCAGAGAGCGAGCTCGCAGGCGGCAACAGAGGAAGGATCATGATCGAGATTGGCGGGCGGGATGAGGTGTCGCAGGTGGCAACCAAGGAGAGATTGCAGGCTCGCAGGTGACTAGATCGTGGCAGGGATTAGAGCGTTGGATCGGGCTTCGCAGGTGGTGGCGGCGGATGCAGACTGCAGGCTCACGGTTCGCAGGAGGTTGTGCTCGCAGACTGGCGGGCCAGGATCGAGCTTCGCAGTCGGCGGCTGCGGCCTTGATCTGAGAAGGAGAGGGAGAGGACCTCAGATCAGAGCCTCGGATAGGAGACAAGGGAGCCGGCAATGACACGGCGACGATCAACCTCGCTCTGATACCATATGACAAACCCTAGGAGAGAGAGAGTCGGGTTTGTCACACTCGGATCAAAAGCCGTGAATCCAATAGTTCTCTCCGAAAATAGATTTAAAACAGGCTAATGGGTCATGTGAGATTGTAAATGAGTTTACTTTCTTCGAACATGGCACATCTATTACACAGAAAGGTAGAAGTCCTCATCTTAGCCCTATAACAACAGAATTCTATATCTTCGTCAACATGGATGAAGAAACTTATCAGTCGTCTCGAAGACGGAAACTAAGCCAAGACCTAGAACACCTAGTCTTGCGCATCTGGGTCACCAGCTCTCCGATTTGCCTCTAGTCCATCTCCACCAACCAATCTCTTGCTCATGTTGGCCCTCTGCACCAACCGAACCAGAGCTTGTACGACTTCCGACATGCGCGGCCTGAACTCCGGCTCCGGCTGTCATAATAAATTTGCCAGGGTCAGGAATTTGAGCTTAATAGAGTAGAGGTAAGGGAATGTCTTCCTAACTTGGAACTGCTGAGTGCACAGTTATTCTTAGCACTAAGAGTGCATGTGACAGAGTGATCATGGCCAATGTTGCGTAATGGTGGGGCATCACTATTGAAGCGAGAAGGTTTGAGAATTAGGGTTCGGGTGCAGACCGGGCGAAAAACGAACCGGTCAGACCAAGTCCCATTTAGCCGTTTCGGCCAAATATATTGAACATAAGAGAGAATATTAGACATTAGAGTTTGTTTCAGTGGATTTGGCCTATTTGGGTCAAATTCGTCTGAGTCAGGTCGGATTTGATCTTGTTTGAATCGGATTTTCCTAACCAGATATGAATCCGGTTTGGGTGCTTCGCTTCGGATCAGCTGAAATCCGAAACCCTCGAACCATGCACTTAAGTTGCAAATAACAATAACAGGCAGAATGTGTTGTATTTTTATTCTTTCCCTAGCTAGCAAGCAAGATGAGTGGCACAACTTCGAATTGAAATTTTACCTGAACACAAAGAGCGACCACATCGGCAAAACGAGAGAGCGATTTTCCGGGGTAGAGCCCCTCGAGGTCCGGATCCACCATCCTATCCAACGCATCAATGTCATGGAGTTGCGGAGTCGCCCACCGAACCAATGACTGCTCAGATCTCGGTCTCGAGCTGTCATAATAGTCACAACAATCAGAACATCTCACTACGTTTTTCACGAAGATTTCTACTGCATAAGCCACACTTCTCTGCGACTAGACATCAGAGAGGTTGCAAATCCATTGGAAAAGAACTTTCTGATAAATTATCATCCAGTTTTGAGTCCAAAAGGTAATAAAAAACTGATATTTCTTGGAAAATAAAATTGTTGGTCGATGATCCTGCATGACACCAAGAGACGGAGATCTGAAGCGATGGTTTTACCTATCAAACGGCTTCCGGCCAGTCAAAAGCTCCAGCATGACCACGCCAAAGCCGTATACATCGCTCTTCATGGTATACTGGCCGGACATGGCAACCTCAGGGGCACTGTATCCAGAGCTCATGTTATGATCCCATGCCTACAGAAGTTTGGGAAAAGGAAGAAAAAAAGTCAGATAAATTTTCCCACAAATGTAATCTTAGATCAACAATTGGTGGAAATTAGGCTATCAAAAAAGGGATCCATGGAGATGGTTCCAGAAAGAGCTGAACTAAAAAAAATGGTGGATGCTAGCTACCACTACAAGTAGAATGTTTTTTCATTTAAGAAAAAACTGAGCTTTAGTACTGTCATTAAAAGTAGTTCTGTGATGGGCACAGCTTCTATGGAACAATGATGAAGGAAATAACCATCGTAGTAGTGACTGCATGTCTAGCCATGTAACCATTGAAGTAATGACCACAAATATAGCCATGTTCAAGACTCTCACTCTCTCTCTTTCTCTCTCTGTGTGTGTGTGTGTGTGTGTGTCACACAAACATGCACGCACTGTTGGGCCACACAAATTTTGAAGGAAGCCAATGGCTTCTGTCAGGATCTAAAGCTCCACCATCGGATCTAGATCCGACTCTTGACCGAACGGAAACAGAAGGCTTCCAAGGATAAAGGTCCACAGAGTATGCCATTTGATCAGAGGGATCCAACAGAGTGCATGAATCTTAGGGAAGCCAATGGCTTCCAAGTGGAGGTAAGATGGCTGGTCTAATCCGGTAGTAAGAACAGATGCTATGTCCATGCCCCTGAAAGGAGCCAAGGGCTCCATCATCAGCAAGAGATTCAGTCAAACAAGGAGCCAAAGGTTTCCAAGGAAAAGTAGCACACGTTTCGCTGTTGGATGAGGATCCAAAGGTCACAAAAATCTGAAGGCACACCAATGGCTTCCAAGTGAACCTTAGGCTCCACCGTTAAATTCTAATCTGATGAATGATTTGATTAGGAGGAAGCCAATGTCTTCCAGGGCATGCATTGTGCATGCGCCCCCGAAAGGAAGCCAAAATCTATATCGTAGATAAATAAAATCTGCTGGTAGGGATTTTAAAGGAAGCCAACAACTTCTGATGGGAACTAAAGATACCCCATCAGATTTAAATTGAACAATCAACTTAGGAGTTGAATCATAAACCAAAGGCTTCCACAGATGCTCCGCATTGGATCGGGATCCAACACTGCACAAATTTTAAGAGAAGCCAACTCTTCAAGTGGAGACAAGGCTCCATTGTGGGATTCCAATCTGATAGTTGATCTTATCAAGACAAAACCCCATGGCTTCCAGGACACGCTAGGCACCAACCTCTGAAGGGAGTCAATGACTCTGCCTTTGGGAAAAAAAAAAAAATCAACACCCGCACTGGTCTTGAAGGAAGCCTACAACTTCAAATCGAAGTTAACGCTCCGTCATTGGATTCATATCGGTGACTTATTCAGTTACACCAGAAGCCAAAGGCTGCTACAGAAAGGAGTACAGACTCCATCGTTGCATAAGGATTTAAGATTGCACAATCTTAATGGAAACATGGTAACTAGCGACAAGTGACAACTAAATAGAGCTACAAAGAAAAAACAAAAGTGATGGAGCATTTGAAACATAAATTGATAAAAATGTGGATCAATTCATACTCAAACACTCACATGTGCACACATGAATCAAACTTGCTACTCCCACTTACATTCTCTCACACTCACTTTTCTCATAGCGCATGTAACACACCTACACACACGTCGTCACTTGCTTTTATTGCATATACATCTATACATATCTCTCTCACATCGAACAAGATGACCCGCGACATCTCCAAGGTCGAAGAGCAATCAGGGATATCACACATATTAGGTATGAATATCTTCTGAGTTTACAGGGTAAGATTACCTGGTATGCCGCATTTGGTACAAGGCTTGCTAGCCCACAATCTGAAAGGTGAGGATTGAGCTCCATGTCTAATAAAATGTTGGCTGACTTGAAATTTTTGTGGACAACAGATGGAGAGCAAACTTCATGCAAGTACCTTGAAAATCAAGCATAGAAAAGGTAGGTATTATGTTTGATACTTTGGAATTAGTTAAATAGGGAAAATTCAAAAGCTGAATAGACATAGAATATACACAAAAATTATGAAAGTCATGCAGGTAAATAAAGCAAGCATAGATAAACAACAATAACAATAATTATAGCAGGAATAACAACAAATAAATCAATAAATAACTTGTACATACTTAGTGTAATAAATCATGGAAAAAATTCAAGAAGTATATGAATTATTACATGAATAAGTGTGGCACTACTTTGCCAAATTGATTCAGTAGCAAAGAATAATTGGTAGATGTTTTTCAATATTTTGAGAATAATGTGATTAAGTTTTGTTTGATAAGCAACAACAATGGATACTAGGAAGGCTAAAAATTTATGGAATCCGTATGACTCAGAACTCATATCATTTTGGTCCGAGAACAATGTACAAAATATCAGGATCACTTCATCAAGAACTTTTTATGAACTTATATTTCATTAGTTTAAAGAAATTGGAAGTTCTCATATAACAAACAAAAACCATAATAATGAACTTGAGCTCACATAAGACAGTTTGTAACTCCATTTATTTTTTGTTTTGTTTTGTTTTTTGATTTTTTTTTTTTGTTGGGGGGGGGGGGGGGGGGGGGGAGGGGGGGTGTATACTTGGAGAAAGAAAATAAGAAATATATGATGCCAACTTTCGTAATAAACCACCATAATTGTTCTGTCTTAAGAGAACTCGAATATATGGTTGTTTTCATGGAATTTAAATAGGAAAATATTGAAATGGATTTGATCAAATAGTGAAAAAGTATGGAACCTACAAACATAAGTATTTAACTAGGGCTAGCCAAAACAGGTACATAACTATTTTGGTATCACATTTTGTTCAGCTGAGCAAAAAAATCCAAAATATTTAGGACAAATAATTCATTTCGGGAAAAATTAAATACCGCACATGCATAACATGATGCTGTTGGAATGCATATAGATCTGTTAACATCATCAAAGCCATATGAATACAACCACCTAAATTCAGGAAAGAAGGTGCAACATAATAGAATATGATAATATATGGTTAGATGGATTGTTAAAACAGGAGTTCGATAAATCACAGCTCAAATAAGGATGACAACAATTTATCTGCAAATAAATCAAACTACCTCTTGTAAGATATATCATTGTTTTCATTAGGCATAAGCCTATTGTTTAGATGCTACACCGGGAATATTTAACATCACTTTGCACCCCGCCTCCTATAATAGTACCTTGCCACATGTATCTCGCACGAGGGGGGAAGGGTGGGGGGGATGTGGGGGGATTGAGATGCTCCACTGGGAATAGTCTTACATATCAGCTAGGGGAGAAAGAGAGGGCTGAGTGCTTAGTTAACATACCGTTCGTACAAAAATGTGAAAGGAGGAGCTTCGACCTAAAACTCCAGCCTCGTGAAGGAGTAAAGCATGAAGAAGAAGGCCGAGATCTGGCACCCACGCAGAGATCTCCGAGACCTCGCACCCACGCAGGGATTTGGCAGCCACATGGCACCCCTGCACACTGATGCCGAGATCTGGCACTTGCAGGGGAGGCTTCCCTTGTGTGGTTATCCTTGTACTAAGGACACCTATACACCAGGGCACCCTAGGTACTAAGAGCACCCCTCAGATTCAATAAGGGCAACCCCCAATCTAGATTCTCCTGTCCCCGCACCACCTCACCCATTGCTTTTGTGCTCTTGCACGACCGACTCCTCGAGTCTGTTTGCCCTCGATAACCTCCTTACCTTGACCTAGATGGTCACTCGGCAATGACTTCGGTCGAGCACTACTCAAAGGACTTTCTTCCCCTTTTAAAGGACTTCCCTCTCGCCACAACCAATGACTGGACATCTTCGTCTGCACTGGTCGAAGTGTCCTCGACGACCGTGATCTCCGAGGGCACCTCAACAGATCGATATCTACACCCACTGCGAGCTTTACTGTCACCTCAGGGACGTCTACCGCTTCCTCCAATAGTGCCTTGCCACATGTATCCCGTGTGAGAAGGGGGAGGGGGGGGGTTAGAGATGTTCCATCGAGAATAGTCCTACATCAGCTAGGGAAGGAGGGTTTCTTGTCTTCATATGCACTATGTAAGAGAAACCATTGTCATCTAGAGATTCTAGACCGTCAATGCATTCTTTCTTGCTTCACATTTTTTCAAAATCTATATTTTCCTTGGGCTTCAAACGTTTGGTAATGTCTTTATTGTCAACATGAGCTTTGTAAATGAAGCCATGTTCATGACCAAGGAATCCTCTTGGTGATATTATCCTTGGTGTACATTGACTGTTACAATAGCATTTTGACCATGGAAATATTCGGTTCTAAACATCTCTCTTTAGCCTAGAGAATACATCTTATTTAGAGTTCGACTGTCCGAGACACTTAACCAGCATGGTTCTAAAAAGTGGTTTCTATAGATAATATAATTGATGAGAAAGAATATATACTCTAATATTTGGATTTGTTGCGGAAAATCAGCGTTTATTCCTTGCAAGTAATTCACCAGCTAAATTCAACCTCTTATTCCTAAAACATTTTTGATGTCACATTTCCGCTTCCCAATAAAATCTAGTAGAAGACATTTGACCATGTATTCTAGGAAAAACGTCTTTTGCCTATACCCAATTATAGTAGGAAACAAGCCAATTTTTTAGATTTTTTCCTAAATTTTAAGGATTTTTTAATTATTTTTTGATTTTTGGAAAAAAGCAACCCGATACCGGTTTTGACTGTACCAGCTGATTCTGATCCGTATCGACCGGTAAGACTCGGCCAGAGGCCAGTCGATACCGGTACCGATACCCATGTTTTTAACCTTGACTAGTGCCCACTCGTCCTCGACTTCTGTGCACTCATTGCCAGGAGTTAGGACACTTGGTCGACTCTTGCTGGGTGCTCCATTCAGAGCAGTGTTAGGGACCGAGAGACCGCGGCTGCCCTGTTCGTCCTACTGGAGCTGTTGTCGATGCCTCTATTGTCCTAGACATTGTTGCTGCTCCTACCTCCGACCGTCTTTGATGACTACAACGACTTAAGCAGTTGCTGCTACAGCCTGCCTCCACCGACTCTTTTGCCCTCTCAGCCACTCTGGGTACTGCTATCCCTTGGATTATGGATTCCCGATGTTGAGATGCTCCACCGGGAATAGTCCCACATCGGCTAGGGCAATGGGGTTCCTTGTCTTCAAATACCCGTTGTTCTCTCCTCCCTTCATAAGGTCGGCTTTTTGGAGCACTCCGGGTGTTGTCACACCAAGTAAGACCAAATGACAAAAAAACTGCATCATATTAAAGTTCACATGACTATTCTATCATCTCTCTTATTACACCCCGAAGTTGATAAGAAAATAAAGAAGTGGATTACATACGATGGGTGGTACAAAAGAAATATTGGGAATCAAGAAAATAGTATCAACCATATTTAACTGCATTGAACAGATGTCCAAGATAGAAGAGTAAGTTAGAAAGGATTAAACAAGCTGTCAACCATAAACAGTCAAAGAAAAAAGATTGAATAAGTTAGAAATAACTAAAAGAGTATCAAGACTGCTATTGCATATTCAAGAAAAATAACGATAAGTAAATTTTATTTGTTTACCAATGGTTTCTACTTACTCTAATACCAGTGCAGTGCTAAATACTACCAAAAGAATATGATTCTACTTACTCTAGTGCCCTTGCAGTGCCAAGTGCTATCTTGACTCGAGTGTTCCATGTCAATGGTTTGTTGTATTCATCTGAGAGGTGTAGGAGTTCATGCAGAGATCCATTCCCATGAAACGCATACACGAGCAAGTGCTGCCCATACTCAGAACAGTACCCTACCAGCTCAGTCAGATTTGGATGATGCAACCGCGAGATGTTCGACACCACCTCAATGAAATCCTCAGTTGATTGATTGGGCAGGGCTGATGAATTTATTTTCTTCACAGCAAGAACCTGCACAAGATAATCAACCTATAAATGTCAGGTTTCCTTTTCATTCCTCTTCATTCTTCAAGTCCTACTTGAGTACTATATATAATGACTTTATGCTAATATTTCCACTAAGAATAGAAGAATGATAGATAGGAAAAGATGTGACGGAATTCATCAAATTTATAGTAGAACTATCTAAATATAAAATTTAGGGAAGGGATTATTTATGCTCAAGTCTTGACTACTACTATTATGGGGAGAGGCGATAAAAACGTCGTAGACAAATCCAGAGGAGGAAATGCACCTTGAAAACTCATATGCTTAATGACATTAGAGACAATTCTAAGGTCGTTGTTAGTCGAGTCCCTTTGAAAGCATGGGTTGGAAAGGAGTGCCTTCTTTGCAGGAACCTCATTACCTTGACAACTCTTTCCTCTCTTGTGGACGATGGTGCTATCTAGACAACTCTTCCCCCTCTAGTCGATGAAGATGCACTGTTATATAATATTAAAGATTCTTTACAATTTAGCTACAAAACCTGCCAGAAAAAATTAAAATAGGATCCATGTACCAATTTAACCTTCTGTTTTTACTAGTTGTAGAGCTAATGCCAAACCTTCACCATTTTCATTTGGGCTTTTCACTGCACCATTAAGGACATACCTGATTGACGTTTGATACCCATTTTATGCCATTACGGAGAGAAAAATGCTATTCCAATCACGATGGTCCCTAATGAAGAGTTGTTACTAAGG
The DNA here is from genome assembly GCA_947650365.1 of Chamaelirium japonicum. Taxonomy (NCBI): domain Eukaryota; kingdom Viridiplantae; phylum Streptophyta; class Magnoliopsida; order Liliales; family Melanthiaceae; genus Chamaelirium; species Chamaelirium japonicum. The sequence continues at coordinate 1,053,272 of CANTAL010000044.1, forward strand.
CCATATGTACATAAACTTGCAAAGATGAACTTACTGTTATATGACTATGCACTATGCAGCAGAGACAGGAAACAGGACAAGACTTTCTGAGGGTTATGCTTCCTGTTCCTATCGAAAGAAATCAACAGCTATAAAGCACCCTAGATCCTAGACTGAAAATCATTTGAGCCCTTCTTTTGGGTTCGTGTATTTTTTATTGTTCCCATGCGAGCTTTGCTTTGGTCATATCTTGCCCTTTCAGCAATCGAACCATGAAATTGCTTGCTTCCAATGACAAGTTATAGCTGTTATACTATCATTCTGTCGAAATGTTACAAGGTATTGTTTATTTTTTAAACAACCTAGGCGTTTCTTATTCAAGCAAATATGGATAATGTAAACAATGTATTAACTATTATTTTTCAGATCAAAGTATAGCTTAATGGAACAAAAATAATAGATACAAAAAGACAATTGTATTTGTCCTAATCTTTAAGATGAAAAAAATAGGAACATTGGTTTCAAGTAAAATCCATACCTTTCCAGCATTAAATTGTGCCCTATAAACATGTCCAATAGAACCTTGACCCACAAGAGAGTCCATGCTGAAACTGTTTGTAGCCATTTGTAAGTCTGCTACTGAATACACGGTAATTTTTATGGAATCTGCTTTAGCTTTCTTCACTGCAGGCTTGTTCGAGAAATCGTCTTCATCATAAGATTTGTGCCAGTCAATTGGTGGAGGATTAAAGTTAATAGGAGCAGATGGTTGCAATGCCATTGTGTTCATTGCAGAGGATGCTTTGATAGACTTCATCTCTGCATTAGAAAGTTCACATGCTAAACAAATAAAATGAATTGGAATAAAAAGGAAAGCAAAAAACAAACAGAATAATGCAATTCCTACATTTCTCCTCAAGTTGTCACTTCCTACATGCCAGTTTAATTTGCATGATTCTTATTCTAGGATATCAAGCCACATATAAGCAATTCCGTGGTTGTTCGGTGGCGGCGACCATCCTGTCCATTATTGCTTGAAGTTCAGTGGTAACCACCGTAGTCGTTCTCGGGAACTGTATTTTTGCGTTCAAATTTCACCGGTCGTCACCTGTTGTGGTGGTGAAAGGTGGGCACGGGTTTTCAGCATTTTCTCGAATAATCTTTTGTTTGGGTGGGTAAGCTTCGAGAGCTATCCCACAGACAGCGCCAAAGTTTGTGGGGGCGTTTCCTGTGAAGACCCTTCCCGCAAATCTCAAAGACCACGAAGCAGGGAAGGTGAGAAAGAGTTTGACACAACGATGAAGCACACACAATATTTTTTCATGGAAACCCTTCCTTCAGGGATGGGAAAAACCACGGGACTTTCATCCGGAGTCAAGCTGCACAATAATCAACATAGTTTACAAGTCTTACCTTTTCTCTCTCTCTCCTTATTACCGATTTTCTTCTCCTCTCCTACTCCTAGTAGAACTCTTTAGTTCAAAGCTGATTTGGAGGGTGGTTTTAGGGTAATGGTCTAATTAGGATTGGACCCTTTAGACAGTATCCTAAGGGGTCCTTATATAGTGTTAATGTATAGAGATGGATCAGGTTTTATGTACAGTCGGGTTGGATTCATTGTATATATATATATATATATATATATATATATATATATATATATATATATATATATATATATATATATATATTGGTCTTAATCCCTCAATGAAAAGCACACTCCATTCTCTCCAAACCCTAGCCATCATCTCCTAACATGATATCAGAGCTTTAGGGTTTCGATCGGCTGCGACGACGGCGACGATGGTTGATCCTCCGACACCAGCACCTCCTCCGGCCTCGTCCTCCGGTTCCCGCACCTCCTCCACCGATCCCCTCCGATCAGCCACCCCGACCTCTTCTCCCCTACGATCGGTCACCTGACCTCCTCATCCCCTCCGATCAATCACCTGGCCCCCGCATCCCTCCGATTAGCCACCCCGACCCCCCCTCCCCTCCGATCAGGCACCCGACCTCCCGTCCCCTCTGATCAGCCAACCCAACTTCGCCCCTTCTCCGTTCCGTCACCCCGAGTTCGTGCCTCTATCGCTGTGCACCATCGTACGGTTACATTCAGCCCTTTCTATGCATGCAACTGAACGAATGAGGAAGTGCCACTTGGCAGTCATGCAATAGTGCATGCAATGTATGTCTGGGTCCTCTGCACTGTAGGGCATGGCAGTACTCCATCCTTTGCTGGTCGATATGCCCTGCGGCTTTGTTATCAAAATCTTTGATTTTTTTGAATAAGTCTAAATTAAAACATTACTTATTCAGTAAACGTTCACTGCGTGACTCTTTCCAGATTTTTTGAAAAAATCACGATTTTATGAAAACTTCACAATTTTGTTTTAATCCCGATTAATTGTGTTTTAATCCCGTCATGTATTGCTCAAAAAACCTATTGTAACATCTATATATAAATATGTTCTAAAATTCTATCGTTTGTTTCTTGATGTTTCCGACTTCTCCCCTAGCCGATTTTTTCCCGACTTCCGACTTGGTAAGCAGTCACCATCTTCCACGTGTCGATTGTTGATTTGCCATGGGGTTATGCTTCCCTAATAATTCAGAGCACGTTGTCAGATCCCTCGATCCTTATTGGCCTTTCAGTGGTATGACCTTGAGCTCGGGCCCTATAGCTACACTAACCTCTCGAGTCGCAATGTTGGGCCCAGAACCTTCAGTCGTATCGACCACTCTGGTCATGGCCTCGGCAGTCTGTTGACCCCACGGATAACGGTTGTATTCCCGGCCCTTCTAGCTCCGCTTTCGGTTGGGAGCGGTGGTCTTGGGTCGCTTTAACCCGTGAGACCTCGGGCGGCCTCAGTTGGGGACCTATTGTCTTTCACCATCCTTCTGGTCATGGCTTCAGGTTCAAGCCCCTTGGCTCTCTCGACCCTTCGGACTGCTTCACAGGCACAACGACATGGACACGTATCTTCTTTGCGGCTACCACCTATCAATTCCTTCTATTGCTATGATTTGGCCAAGGGTCGATCACCTTTGCACCTTAGATCGTGACACACGTTCGGCTGGATCTGCTCGCCGCTTTTACTCACCAAGTCGTAAAGGCTAAACAAATACAAATGTTAGATTATCACCCTTTGATATAAATTCTACTAATTGCTATGTGTGTATACATGTTTACACATCGGTATTGTGGGCTTGTGTGCATACGTTTTTGTGTATAGAATTGGATATGTACATCTAATCCATGTGTCTGATATGAATAACCACTAGACATCTATACATGTGGATACATACATAAAAGTCAATATATGCATGGCAGTGTATAGTCACATACGGGATGCGAATTGAGAGCCAAAAGAAAGGGAAACATATTTTAATATTATGTTGCTTCCAAAGAGTCTATATACAGTCCTTCCTGAGTCCTCATGCTTCTCATTGATCTTCTATTATTTTCCTGTGGCCAGCTTATTCAACCATGCTTATTAGTTACATCTCATATAGTCATGAAGGTATTATAATTTTCAAGTGATCACAAGTTGACTAGATGTGATACTTAAGCGCATCAAACCGAAAAAAAAAATTCTGATTCAACCCCAGCAAAAACCCCATTCGCTCAATAAGATTGATAATTATGACATGAACACACACAAAAAAAAAATCCGATCCAACCCCAGCCAAAACCCAATTCGCTCAATAAGATTGATAATTACAACATGAACACAAACCCAGTGTACCAGGTCATACTATGCAGAGGGATATTTAAATGGCATTAGGATTACCTATAAATTCCTTTGAATCAAGTGGGGCGAAAGGCAGGTGGTGATCGAGAGCTTCTTCACTTGAAGATCTTCGATTTCTTCTCCTTATCAAAAAGAATGCAAGTATTGCACAAATGACCAAAACAGATATAATGATACCAGCTATGCCCCCACCGCCTATTCTCGAACTGTTCCCACCTCCTCCACCATTAGATTGGCTTTTACGGCCACCAGATCCTTGACCAGGGTTGATTCGTCGGCCAGGTGGAGGCAGCGTGTAAGGTGGACGGGGTGGTGCAGGTCCCAAGCTCCATGAGTTTCCTTCAGTTCTATAAAATAGGTCCAGTGAGTTTCCTGATAAAACTGCATAGTTATCAGGTTTTTGGATTTAACTCACTGAAGATTATTTATTTTTTTTAATCGATCAGGAATCCATCCAGTGAAGCGGTTGTTTGCGACATTCCTACAAAGATGGGTAGACATAATAAAGCCAATATTTTGCACATATTTAACAATGAAAGGATTCACATATTTAACTAATACTGATTACTTACAAATCTTCAAGGGGGAGATTGGCAAGGGCATCTATGGCACCTGTAAACTCATTGTTCTGCAAATACCTGTAGAATGATAAGTAGGACAAATGTAAAAGTTTGTAAAATGCTAGTAAAAAGGCAATATCAATGCATGGAGTGTCCCTTATTGTCCTTACAAGGCTGTTAAACTTGATAGGGAGTTAAAACTCTGCGGAAGGTCACCTGTAAAAGTGTTGAAGGAGAGGTCCCTGCATACAATTCTTATCTTATAATCCTAAGAACAGTTAAAATAAAGAGATGGGGTAGAAATGTTGGTACAAATAGCATCTGTATATTCAAAGTGGAAACACAAAGCAGTGGATCCAATACTTATTCCATATGCGAGAACACATATGTGGGGAAAACAACACAAAACCTATCAGAGTGGTTTCAATGCCTACATTCTATAAAAAAAACACAATATGGCGTGTTGGGTGAAAGAAATAATGCAATATAGTGTTGATGATCTCAGTGAAGGCATAGTTTCTCATGAGTTTTAACCTCATAATAAAATGTGACAGCGTGGGAATCAGTAAAATGCCTCGTCTCCTCAAGTATGTCTGAACACCTATGACATTGAGGATATTATAAGTTCGATTGAATCACATGATTTGCAATTTTACTATGAGAATTGAACAGAGTTAAAATACAACACAATATGATCAATTATGTGATAGATGATTGTACAAGATATTTGATTGATCTCGACAGATAAGAATAACCGTCCCTTTCACGGCACCAGCATGCAAGCAATGTGACGGGTTTCATGATAGAGGAGAGAAATTCAACTCACATTGTTGTGAGGTTGGAAAGTTGTCCAAAGTTATCAGTTAAACTGCCCTGGAGTTGATTATGACCAAGATTTCTACATCCATGAACACTTAAATTCAGTTCAAAAGCTTCAGACTAAGTCGTGTGAGAACATTAACCTAATTCAATTCAAAAGGTAACTCACAAGTAGTGAAGTGAAGCCATCTGGATAATTGAATAAGGGATAACTCCATTGAATGAGTTCCCAGCAAGATTTCTGTAGGTTAGATGTGTTGTAAGACAGACATAATGAAAATAACACAAACCATCTACACTCATAACTTACAGACGCTGGAGGTTTGGAGGAAGATCATAAGATATCAGGTTTCCACCTCCAAGGTTATTATTGCTCACGTCACTGCATGAATCTCAGGAAATGAAATCCTTCAGACAAACCTCCGTATATAATAAAGAAGGAAAAATAGATATCATGGAGGAGCCATAGGACTCACAGTTCAACTAGCAAAGTCATGGTATTCAGCTGGTACCCTAAATTCCCAGTAAGTTCCATACCTGACAATTTGCTGATAGATTTTAAAGAAGAAAACATGTATCAGATAAAACAACAATGCATCTACACCAAGGCATTTAAATATCGGTTCATACAAAACTATTTTAGACTGACATTTCTGTAACAGATGAACCAGAGCATGTAATGCCCTTCCATAACTGCCCACAGGGATCACCACCGCTCGAGGTCCAACCTGTTAGCTGCGGCGGCAAATTCATGCTTCTATACAAGACATTGAGACTGGAAACTGCAAACGGAACACAATAGGATATCATTACAAACTCCGTTTCAAGCCTAAATGTCAAAAGCAACTATCGGTGGACAGGGTTAGCCCAAGAGATTGGTGCAGAGGGGAGCATGATGAGACATGATTTGAAAAGGACAAAAAAATTGCCAAAAATGACAAAATCGCCCTGACCTTTAAACTAACATAAGACAACTCCAAACCATGATTCCCAGAGTCCCAAGAGATTTCGGCCTCTAAATAGGCTCGAAAACCCCAAAAGGTTACCAAAAATAGAAAACTATGAAAAAGGGTCTAAAAGATGTTATTTGGCCGAAAAACACCGGGCTTGATTGCAGAAAATCAATCTTATAGATCTCGTCGAAACCGATCCGGAATGGGGTCTTCTGAAAGTTTTGGTCACCAGCACCCGAGCTGACCCGCCTTATTTAGAATTTCGGCGATCCTGGGCTGCCAGGTAGTCTTCTGCTATGCGCGCTGCATCACAATGTTCCTTCTAGTAGCAACAGATCAGATCGAGCCACAAGTGTTATTATCACTAGAGAATCAATGGCTACTCACCGCAGCTTCTAACCCAGTAAAATTGAATGCAACTAGACTGAAAATCCACCAACAAAACTAACTTTCAAGTCAGAAAGCTCTACTTAAACTCACTGATCCAGTTAAGTACTACCCTTTGGGAAGGTTAATGTGAGTATGCATTCCCACATTGTACAAGCTTTGAAACCACTATCTATCACAAAAAGTCTCTCCATCTTCAAATCCGACCAAACCCCAGTTTTATTTTTCCATTTACTTGCCCAAAACCCCAAAGATAATAAAAAGAAAATAAACAGGAATAAATAAATATCTTAACAGAACATATTCAAATTCTTTTCAAGAGAAAATAAGCTAGACCCATTTCAGAGGGGAACACTCAAAACATCAATATTGGTGAAAAAATAAAGATGGAAAGCTGCTGAGAATCTGAGAGCTCTCACCGTCAGATGAGCTTGTGTCGCCATTGACGGGGATGGGATTCAAGACCCAAATGCAGGATAAGAGAACCCAAATCCCCAGCATCATGGCTTCTCTCTCTCTCTCTCTCTCCTTCCTTCCTTCCTGCAAGAAGCAGAAAATAAAATTCTGGGTGTTTTCTCTTATTCCTTGTTACTTTATCACAGAAACTAAAAGAAAGATAGTTGGCGCTAAGACCGAGATAGGGTTTTAGAAAATATATGTTAAGTCGAAAAAAAACAAGAGATTTTTTAAAAAGGGCTTTTTTCCAAAATATTATTAAAAAAATAAATATTTAACTAAATAGTGGTGGATCAAAAATATTTATCAAGTTAGCGCTTTGACAGCCACGTGGCATGTCAGAGCTGTAAAGCGAGCGTGGGATTTTTTGTTTTTTTTCCCGTTTCAAGTAGAACCCGATATTTGGATTACTGGGTTTAAATCCGGTATTCTGGATACCGAGTTTAACCCACACTTAGCCATTTTCTGGATACCAAGGTCCCATACTTACCGTTTTCTCGTTGGATTTTCAGGTAAACCCGGTATCCAGAATACCGGGTTTAAACCTAATAATCCAAATACCGAGTTCTACTTGTACCCGAAAAAAAAAAAAAAAAATCTCGCGCTCACTTTACGGCTCTGACATGCCACGTAGCTGTCAGAGCGCTAGGTTGGTAAATAGTTTTGGTCAACCGCTATTTAGTTAAATATTTGTTTTTTAATAATTTTTTTTAAAAAAACCCTTTTTAATACATATATAATAAAGGACCCTAGGGAATACAGTAGGCCACTAAGGCGCATGGTGGATCCATGCTTGGGAGACCCAGTGAACCAGTTCTGTATAGACATAGAACTAGTTCACAGCTTTGGTGATGCCGATCGCTTCATCGAGAACATATTGAATATGGATCTTAAAATGAGCGGAATAATTCAAGGAGCTTATAGTCGCTGATGGAACTCGATTCTGAGTAGCGCACCTCACTCAATCTCTCTTATAGTGTTTCACTTTTCCTAAAGGATGTTTTTGTCCAGGCTTCACGATAGGCATGTTGAAACCCTAAAACCGACCCCCCTCATCCTAATCCCCTTGGGGCCGGTCCTAGCTTGCGTAGAGCAGTTGGGGACCAGTCTTATATGAGGAATAGAGAGCGAGGGGCCGGCCCAAGCTCTCCCCTCTCTAGAAAACCCGAACCCCTCTCCCTCTCTCTCTCTTTGTAGTTTCGGCTAAGGAAGAAAGAGGAATAAGAAGGAAGAAGGAGGAATGAAGGAGAAGGAAGACGAGAGAAAGAGAAGGAGGAGATCTCGTGGCTCGCCGTCGTCTTCGCAATGAATTCCTCCGTCGGCTCGTAGTCCTTGCAACTAGAGATAGGACTCCGAGGATTCCTCCCTTCGCAAAGGACAATGTGTCATCCGACAACTTCCCTTGCGATTCACGTGCGGTTCGTCATCGTTCCATTCTCTTCGGATCATAGATCCACAAGGTATGATGATTCTAAACACCTAACTAGATGCATGCATGTCTTTTGTAGATTGTAGTATGCCTCTAGGGTGTCCGCACATATGCTAAGATCATAGATTTGCATATAGATTATTTTATAGAATTAATTGTAATGAAACATACACCATGAGATCTTCGGATCTTTCTTTTGCTTCTGTTGTGACTCTGATAATAGGATTTAATTCCAACATAACATATATTTTGACAAGAAAGATAATAAGGTGCATTAATAACATAAATAAGAGCACATTGTATGATTATGATCATACATGTATTGTAATATCCGATACTCTAGAGTCATTTTCGTGCAGAGCAACCCAGAAATTATTATTATTATTATATTATTGCTTGAATGATTGACTTGATTGTACATAAATGATTATGATAATGTGTGTGGTACTTGAGTTGGATCGGGCAATGGGTCCCGAATCCAGGTCGCAAGGCGACATAGTGGTGACAGTGAGATTGTTCAGACACGTATATATGTGTGGGCATGCGCTCGCATGCATGCGGCTGTTGAACGTACAAGTGAGCATGTGTATTATATATATAATTAACTATATATATTTTGTGACCTAGGTGTGTCCCTGTAGAGACCTGTCACCCCATGGCGCCAAGTGGCGCAAGTCGCAGGGCCCAACCAACTCGTCGAGATAGGGTCCATGGGTTCCTCGACTTACCGATCCAACTCGATCGGGTCATCTCGATCCCTGAGATCCTAGGTCGGCATCACATAGATTCAGCTTGGCCTCCTTCTTGTTCTTACTCGTCCGGTCTAAGGGACCTCTTTCTCCTTCCTCGATTATCAGACTTCGATCCGATGCACGAGATGCACTAACTCATACCATGTATACACCACTCAAAAATAAAATAACAATTCCATTCAACCCAACCTGGTACACACTCTAGTGCATCAACTCAAAAACCCTTTACTCCACTACAGCAAACCCAACCCCTTCACCCTATTCAACCAAACACCTTTTAAAACATCCAATTTCAACCAAACTTAAATCCACACTTTTAGCCATACTCTCTTCCCTTATTATCCGAACGTCATTCAAACCCGAACCCAATCCCCATTTTTCCTCTCTCTCTCTATCTCTCTCTTTAACCCAACCCAACCCAACCGTTCCATCTCTCTCTCTCCTCAATCCCCCAAAAACCCGATCCGACCTCTCTCTTCCCTCTATCTCTCAGATCTCTCTCCCCCTCTCATCCCTATCTCTCGGATCCCTCTCTACCCAACCCGATCTCTCTCTATCTCCCGATTCCCTTCCGAAATCCCCACGATCCCCCCTTATCTCTATCCCGTCCAGCGATCTCTCCCTCTCAATCCCGTTCCCTCTCAATCCCGATCCCCTCCCGACCTTCTCTCACCCGATTCCTCTCCGAGATACTCGCAGCTCCCCCTCGTCACCTATAGATAAAGCCCTAAACCGATCCGACCCCCTCATCTCTCTCCGATCTCCTCCGTCACCTCCCCGACCCCTTGCTCTCGATCTGCCTCCCTCTGTGGTGACTGCACGCTGCCGAAAAGGGGCTGCCGGAGCCGACGACTCCGTCATCAGGTCAGCCCCCTATTTTCCCCCGTTTTCCTCTTTGGTTTTGGCGAGACCAGCCCCCCCCTCTGTTATGGCTTGCGCAGCCATGGCCGTCGGCCAAGTGGCCGGTGGCTGTGCAGCTGGCGGAGCCGACTGTATCCAGGTCGTCTCTCTTTTTCTTTTCCCTTTTCCTTGAGAACCGATCAGCCCCAACCCCCCCTGTGGGCTTTGTCTTGTCGCAGCAATGGCTGCCGGCCTGGTGGCCGGAGGTTGCATAGCCAACAGAGCCGACCAAGCCAAGCTAGACCCTCTCCGACCACCCGACCCTCGACCTTGCATGCGATGTCGGTCTAGCCCTTGAACCCACACCCGAGGTCAGCAGGCCCGATCTCATCGGGTCATGCATGCTTCAAAGTTGATATTGCCGACGGCTTGCTATCGGCAGCCTGACAGGTTGTAGCTCCGACCACCAGCCACTATTGGCACCGTCCCTCCATTCGATGCAGCGTTTGAATGCCTTGTGCCCACTGACCGAACAAACCCAGCCGACCTTTGGCTTAGTATAACCCTTGACCTGCCGGCATTGGTCGAGTGCTCGAAGCCGAAAACTTTGGGTAGTATTGTTGTACTCTTCTTTTTTTTTTTTTGTGGTATTGTTATTAGTAGTTGGCCCGATGGCGGATTCGCCAAGCCAAACCAGGTCACACCCGAACAACCCTCGTACCCATCCGGTCATTCCCAGATTCGACCCATCAAGACTGGTTGTTTACCCCGATCCGAGTTTAGACTCGGTAAGGCCCATGAGTCCGTCGGTAAAATATTTTTCTAAACCCAAAACCCTAGCCCGAGGACGTCTCGGGCGAAAGACGAACTGAGCCCCGACTTGGCTTTCTCACCCTTGTAGGGACCCACCGACTTAGATTTTAATATATGCTCGTGTGATTGAAATTACTAGTTGTACCGGGACGATCCAGCCGAGGACGGAGCAGAGGCCAGAGACAGGAGTCCGTGCACATCGACCAGGTGACACAGCACGCTTTCTTTAATAATTAATAATGTCGATATAGAAATTAAGGGTAGGTGTCCATAACGCTGCATGCGGGTCCCGTCGGACGTCGTCGCATGTGGTCGAGTGGACCCCGCCTTGCATGCGGAGTCACGAGTCCGGCGACGCATGCATAAAAAGTTATTAATTTAATAATAAAATATTATTGTTTGCATGGACACCATAGCTAGGTTTTTCCCCTTAATTTGAATAAATAAATAATTAAAGAATTATCGGGACCCACCCTCCTGAGGGGAGCGTGGTAACCCTAGTAAAGGGATCTTGGGCGAGACTGCTTTATGATATTTAATTTTGATGCTGGGTTGTGAGCGGGTGCGAATCCTGGTGTAATCCATCGAAAATGTTTAAACACTGTTTAGTTTTCCTTTAATGCCATGTGGTTTTGTTAATCGTTGTTAACCTACCTGGTTAGAGGGTAGGGACCCCGTGCGCGCAAGGGTCGTGAACCACCTTGCGCGTACAGCCGAAGTTGAGTAGGTTAGGGGTCACGGGCAAGGGTTGTGGTAAAGCCAATAGGAGGTGCCCTCGAGTAGGGATTGGCCTAGCAACACTGTCCCGGGGAGTTGAAGTCCCCATAGTAAAGCAAGTTGGGCGGTAGAGCTCCACCGTGAAAGACGGGAAACCCCTTAGGATCATCTGGGTGAATTGTGCATGGAGTTGGTGGATGCACGGCGAGAGAGTTGGCCCTCTACATCGAAATAAAAGGCCCGATAGTAATGCCCGACCGGGGACAGGTTGAACAAAATATCCGGGGTTCATGTATGAGTGTGTAATGGTTTGATTATTAAATTTTGGATTGTATGACTGTATACACGATGACATAGTGACAGTAGGATTTGCATGTTAATGTAGAAATTGCATGGACACTTAGGACGTGATTGAGAACATAGCCTGACAATTAGGTTAATCAATAATTTATCTTAAAATTTGGGCGTTGTTAGTTATTAAAATTGTTAGCTTGTCACTAGCCATTTATTTGGCTAATCTCCCAAATGTATTTTTGGGGGCTACTCATTCCCACGAGTAGACTCTTCTGCAGGAGCTGAGGCGTCGGAGCAGCGGTAGGAGTCTAGGAACGAGTTTAGAGTTGCAGCTTTTTTTTTCTTTTTATTCTAGTATGTCGTTTTATCAGTAGTCTCTTTCTTGCGATGTAATCTAGTGGATTGGAATAAGACTTCTATTATTAGGTACCTAGTGTGATAAGTGGTAATGTGCCAGCTGAATTTCTTTGGGTAGGCCTCTCCTCAAGGCCCCAAGCCTAGGTTAGATCACCACAAAAATATAAGACGAATAATTGACCTAATTTGACAAGCCCAGTAGATATGACCTCCAGACAGATGTACCGAGTGTTCGGGAGCGGGTGAGATACTCGGCTCGCCGTCGGAGGCTTGAGCCTCGTGCTCCTTTAGAGGATATTCTGTCAGTATGTTGTGACACCGTTGGGTCGCATATACTGAAAGGATATCCCTTTTAAAGGTCGAGCCTGATCTTTTGTTTCTTCCCCTTCTTTCATTTGCTTGTGTGTGAGCGTAGAAAGAGCCCAGTGAGAATCCTAAATTGGCATAGTTAAGTAACCATACCCAGAAACCTTTTCCTTTTCTCACCTCACACCCCAGGAATCGGTCTCCAGATTTCTGGGGCGTGACAGCTGGTATCAGAGCCTAGGGATATGTTCCTAGGGGTTAGTTTCTAGAATTTGGAGTTAGGTCTGAAGTCTTAGTAGTTAGTTAGTAGATAATTGATATTAGAACTATTTAATTTCAGGTGGTAGGTACTAGAAGCGGTTGCCGAGTCTATTCTTTGTCATATTAGATATACGAATATCTTTTCGGAGCATAGTGATAGGTCCCTATGTCGGTGTTCTAGTGTTTAGACTTAGGATGCTGACATGTGTCCGTAGATGTTTTATTTGATGCTTATATTCCAAAAATAATGTTATTACTGAGCATAGTTGAGAACGAATCTTTATTTGCTTTTGTATGACTTTGGTTGATATATCCCTCCTGGCCTTTGTTTGACATTCTTGGGAGTTACGAGTCAATCTAATAGTGGTGACTATTCAAGCGTTTTTAAGTTTATCTCTGCATGTACGATCGATTCTAGAGGATGGTTACAAAATAATTGAATGTGTGGTTCTATATTGCCTTGCCTGGTGATGTTTATTCTTAGATTTTCTTAGCATCTTGATGTTTTTTCTGTGTTAGATTAATAGTGTGTTTTCGCAGATGTCTTCCATTAAGCTGTGGTATCAGTTTTGATATTCTATTGTGTAGATACAAGCTCGTATTTTTCCTCTAATCGCCTTTCTTGGATTATTAGGATTAGTGGAAATATTTTTTTATTGAAAGATGACCTTGACCTGATGCTTTACTATAGATTTCTATCGTGGAGTATATTATGTCTTTGTCCCACCTTTCATTCCTCTTGATCATCAGTTCTGGGCTCCAATTACCAAATATGTCATTCAATGACCTTTCAGCCTTCGATTAGTTCATGTGTCATTTTGTGGTATTAGTTAGCAGCTTCTTCTACGAATGTAGAGTTCATGATTTTTCTCTGGGCCTTCTTTTCAACTGATCGTGGTTGTAATGTCCAACCATAGGATAATTATTGGTTCGGGCTTCAGTGTCTTCTTTTGGAGAGTTCCATAAGTTATCATCTTATCTTTCGATCGTCCCATAGTCAGTCAAGTATTGTTAACCATCAATATTTCTTTATAAATCCTCGACATGTTTATTTATTCTGATCAGTTTTAGGATGCATCTATCTGCACATGGCGATCTTATATCTTGAGCAGTCGTCTTATGTGTCGTCGGGTTATTCTTGTTTCTTGTTAGTAGTTCCAACCTATTTGAGATTGTCCGGGTGCTTGAAAATCATTTTTGACCTTACTCAAACTTTTCTTTGTTGGTTCGGTTTTGAGTTATGCTGCATTTGGTGTTATTATAGTGAATAACTATTGATTCTCATTGGTTCCATAATTTGGTAATTATGATATACGTTATAGTTGTTCTAGTACAACATATTTCCAACTTTTATAGTTTCTCCTAACTTACTCTGGCTCTGGGTTGTTTTCCAGCTTAACTTTGCTAATTCGAAGTCAATGGTAACTTCTTATTTCTCTTTGGTCACACAGTTTTCGTAGTGTTGGACATTTTCTCGAATAGTTAGTTCCTTCTTGACTTGTTTTTATCTCATTTCAGTACTTTTTAAACTAAATCTAGTTGTCCTTAGTATCTATGAGTTTTCTTTTGGCTTTTTGCGGATCGTTCATGGATTGTTTCGGTTTGAATCGTTATTTGTCTGGTAGTATTGACCCTCTTCGATTCTTTTTATGTTATACTCAGCTTTGGCCTAATTCTTTTAGATAATCCTGTTGACTCCTGTTTTTTTTTTGAGATTGTTAAAATTTTTATGATTATTTTTCTCCATGAGTCATTATAATTGTTCTGGTTTGACAGTTTTGGCTCTCTTATGCCTCACAAGGAGTTCAGCTTTATTTGTGAATTTTTTTTTTTTTCGATTTCAGTGTTGTTTGATTGCCGTGATAAGTGTCCAAACCTAGTTTGGGAACTAGTCGGCAAGTGTCGTTTTTGTTGTTACGTTACTCATAACTAGCTTGCCGGTTATTGTTCAGTTATATCTAAGTTCTGGTTTAGAATCGATCCTCGATGTTTTGGAGTGAGCCAAAGATATGATGATCAATTGCCAGAGTAGAGTTATCTAGCGTGGAACCACCTGAGATATATCTTAGAGTACTTGTTGTTCAGTCCTTTGAGCCGTGTTGATAGTTTATAATTCGGTGAGTTTCTTTCTACTAGAATGTCTTGTGTATCGTCGTTCCTTCCTCTTTAGCTTGCATAGTTCTTGTGTGGTTAGTTGTTATCTTCAGTTTTGGAGCTAGCATTTCGTTGGATGAGCAGTTTGTGGTCTTATAGGCTTGGCTAATGTTCCCAGAGTTGTTTTTCCTTGATGTCAGCAGTATAGTACAGTAGTAGTTCGATCAGTGAAGGTGTTGGTCTTATAAGAATCTTATAGGAATTTAGTATAGTGTAAATACCGTTAGGTGTACTAGTTGAGCCATCTCTTTTGTCAAATCATTTTGGAATGTATACTTAAGCATATGTGTATGGGCGCATATACGTAGTATACATTCCTATGATTGTAATGTCGATACCGAAAGTATAAAATTATATATGAGTGTATGGATGCTCATATAAATGTATATACCTTTTATATCGGCATTGACAAGGGAATGCATTCTAAGTTCTGATTCTATGAGTTTCGGTAGTTGCCATACCGAGAGGGATACCCCTCGGCAGTACTAATAAGGGGGATGCCTTTTATCTAGGCAGGGTCAAAAATCAAAACTCATAATTTTAATTTAGTCTCTAATAAATAGAATGAAAATGGAAACCAAGACTCGTATTCACGATGCAAGAACTTGGAGGTGCATTTCCATCCTAAGAATTATGAGACTCGATTCATATAATGTTTAGGTTATTTAAGAGAGTAGAATCGTGAGTGATAGAGGGTTAGAGTTTTCTTTTGCTAAGATTTGTTTTTATGACTTGGCTTGTTTTTGATCGGCACTGAGAATCTTTGTACCTATCATAGCTAACTTTCCATTGTTCTAATTCTTTCTTTGATCTGGTGGTAGATGTTGGTAGAGCGTTATCCTCGGGTTAGTAATTGAATTTTCGGGACGAAAATTTTAATAAGGTGGGTAGGATGTAATATCCGATACTCTAGAGTCATTTTCGTGCAGAGCAACCCAGAAATTATTATTATTATTATATTATTGCTTGAATGATTGACTTGATTGTACATAAATGATTATGATAATGTGTGTGGTACTTGAGTTGGATCGGGCAATGGGTCCCGAATCCAGGTCGCAAGGCGACATAGTGGTGACAGTGAGATTGTTCAGACACGTATATATGTGTGGGCATGCGCTCGCATGCATGCGGCTGTTGAACGTACAAGTGAGCATGTGTATTATATATATAATTAACTATATATATTTTGTGACCTAGGTGTGTCCCTGTAGAGACCTGTCACCCCATGGCGCCAAGTGGCGCAAGTCGCAGGGCCCAACCAACTCGTCGAGATAGGGTCCATGGGTTCCTCGACTTACCGATCCGACTCGATCGGGTCATCTCGATCCCTGAGATCCTAGGTCGGCATCACATAGATTCAGCTTGGCCTCCTTCTTGTTCTTACTCGTCCGGTCTAAGGGACCTCTTTCTCCTTCCTCGGTTATCAGACTTCGATCCGATGCACGAGATGCACTAACTCATACCATATGTATACACCACTCAAAAATAAAATAACAATTCCATTCAACCCAACCTGGTACACACTCTAGTGCAACAACTCAAAAACCCTTTACTCCACTACAGCAAACCCAACCCCTTCACCCTATTCAACCAAACACTTTTTAAAACATCCAATTTCAACCAAACTTAAATCCACACTTTTAGCCATACTCTCTTCCCTTATTATCCGAACGTCATTCAAACCCGAACCCAATCCCCATTTTTCCTCTCTCTCTCTATCTCTCTCTTTAACCCAACCCAACCCAACCCAACCGTTCCATCTCTCTCTCTCCTCAATCCCCCAAAAACCCGATCCGACCTCTCTCTTCCCTCTATCTCTCAGATCTCTCTCCCCCTCTCATCCCTATCTCTCGGATCCCTCTCTACCCAACCCGATCTCTCTCTATCTCCCGATTCCCTTCCGAAATCCCCACGATCCCCCCTTATCTCTATCCCGTCCAGCGATCTCTCCCTCTCAATCCCGTTCCCTCTCAATCCCGATCCCCTCCCGACCTTCTCTCACCCGATTCCTCTCCGAGATACTCGCAGCCCCCCCTCGTCGCCTATAGATAAAGCCCTAAACCGATCCGACCCCCTCATCTCTCTCCGATCTCCTCCGTCACCTCCCCGACCCCTTGCTCTCGATCTGCCTCCCTCTGTGGTGACTGCGCGCTGCCGAAAAGGGGCTGCCGGAGCCGACGACTCCGTCATCAGGTCAGCCCCCTCTTTTCCCCCGTTTTCCTCTTTGGTTTTGGCGAGACCAGCCCCCCCCTCTGTTATGGCTTGCGCAGCCATGGCCGTCGGCCAAGTGGCCGGTGGCTGTGCAGCTGGCGGAGCCGACTGTATCCAGGTCGTCTCTCTTTTTCTTTTCCCTTTTCCTTGAGAACCGATCAGCCCCAACCCCGCCTGTGGGCTTTGTCTTGTCGCAGCAATGGCTGCCGGCCTGGTGGCCGGAGGTTGCATAGCCAACAGAGCCGACCAAGCCAAGCTAGACCCTCTCCGACCACCCGACCCTCGACCTTGCATGCGATGTCGGTCTAGCCCTTGAACCCACACCCGAGGTCAGCAGGCCCGATCTCATCGGGTCATGCATGCTTCAAAGTTGATATTGCCGACGGCTTGCTATCGGCAGCCTGACAGGTTGTAGCTCCGACCACCAGCCACTATTGGCACCGTCCCTCCATTCGATACAGCGTTTGAATGCCTTGTGCCCACTGACCGAACAAACCCAGCCGACCTTTGGCTTAGTATAACCCTTGACCTGCCGGCATTGGTCGAGTGCCCGAAGCCGAAAACTTTGGGTAGTATTGTTGTACTCTTCTTTTTTTTTTTTATGGTATTGTTATTAGTAGTTGGCCCGATGGCGGATTCGCCAAGCCAAACCAGGTCACACCCGAACAACCCTCGTACCCATCCGGTCATTCCCAGATTTGACCCATCGAGACTGGTTGTTTACCCCGATCCGAGTTTAGACTCGGTAAGGCCCATGAGTCCGTCGGTAAAATATTTTTCTAAACCCAAAACCCTAGCCCGAGGACGTCTCGGGCGAAAGACGAACTGAGCCCCGACTTGGCTTTCTCACCCATGTAGGGACCCACCGACTTAGATTTTAATATATGCTCGTGTGATTGAAATTACTAGTTGTACCGGGACGATCCAGCCGAGGACGGAGCAGAGGCCAGAGACAGGAGTCCGTGCACATCGACCAGGTGACACAACACGCTTTCTTTAATAATTAATAATGTCGATATAGAAATTAAGGGTAGGTGTCCATAACGCTGCATGCGGGTCCTGTCGGACGTCGTCGCATGTGGTCGAGTGGACCCCGCCTTGCATGCGGAGTCGCGAGTCCGGCGACACATGCATAAAAAGTTATTAATTTAATAAGAAAATATTATTGTTTGCATGGACACCATAGCTAGGTTTTTCCCCTTAATTTGAATAAATAAATAATTAAAGAATTATCGGGACCCACCCTCCTGAGGGGAGCGTGGTAACCCTAGTAAAGGGATCTTGGGCGAGACTGCTTTATGATATTTAATTTTGATGCTGGGTTGTGAGCGGGTGCGAATCCTGGTGTAATCCATCGAAAATGTTTAAACACTGTTTAGTTTTCCTTTAATGCCATGTGGTTTTGTTAATCGTTGTTAACCTACCTGGTTAGAGGGTAGGGACCCCGTGCGTGCAAGGGTCGTGAACCACCTTGCGCGTACAGCCGAAGTTGAGTAGGTTAGGGGTCACGGGCAAGGGTTGTGGTAAAGCCAATAGGAGGTGCCCTCGAGTAGGGATTGGCCTAGCAACCCTGTCCCGGGGAGTTGAAGTCCCCATAGTAAAGCAAGTTGGGCGGTAGAGCTCCACCGTGAAAGACGGGAAACCCCTTAGGATCATCTGGGTGAATTGTGCATGGAGTTGGTGGATGCACGGCGAGAGAGTTGGCCCTCTACATCGAAATAAAAGGCCCGATAGTAATGCCCGACCGGGGGCAGGTTGAACAAAATATCCAAGGTTCATGTATGAGTGTGTAATGATTTGATTATTAAATTTTGGATTGTATGACTGTATACACGATGACCTAGTGACAGTAGGATTTGCATGTTAATGTAGAAATTGCATGGACACTTAGGACGTGATTGAGAACATAGCCTGACAATTAGGTTAATCAATAATTTATCTTAAAATTTGGGCGTTGTTAGTTATTAAAATTGTTAGCTTGTCACTAGCCATTTATTTGGCTAATCTCCCAAATGTATTTTTGGGGGCTACTTATTCCCACGAGTAGACTCTTCTGCAGGAGCTGAGGCGTCGGAGCAGCGGTAGGAGTCCAGGAACGAGTTTAGAGTTGCAGCTTTTTTTTTCTTTTTATTCTAGTATGTCGTTTTATCAGTAGTCTCTTTCTTGCGATGTAATCTAGTGGATTGGAATAAGACTTCTATTATTAGGTACCTAGTGTGATAAGTGGTAATGTGCCAGCTGAATTTCTTTGGGTAGGCCTCTCCTCAAGGCCCCAAGCCTAGGTTAGATCACCACAAAAATATAAGACGAATAATTGACCTAATTTGACAAGCCCAGTAGATATGACCTCCAGACAGATGTACCGAGTGTTCGGGAGCGGGTGAGATACTCGGGTCGCCGTCGGAGGCTTGAGCCTCGTGCTCCTTTAGAGGATATTCTGTCAGTATGTTGTGACACCGTTGGGTCGCATATACTGAAAGGATATCCCTTTTAAAGGTCGAGCCTGATCTTTTGTTTCTTCCCCTTCTTTCATTTGCTTGTGTGTGAGCGTAGAAAGAGCCCAGTGAGAATCCTAAATTGGCATAGTTAAGTAACCATACCCAGAAACCTTTTCCTTTTCTCACCTCACACCCCAGGAATCGGTCTCCAGATTTCTGGGGCGTGACAGCTGGTATCAGAGCCTAGGGATATGTTCCTAGGGGTTAGTTTCTGGAATTTGGAGTTAGGTTTGAAGTCTTAGTAGTTAGTTAGTAGATAATTGATATTAGAACTATTTAATTTCAGGTGGTAGGTACTAGAAGCGGTTGCCGAGTCTATTCTTTGTCATATTAGATATACGAATATCTTTTCGGAGCATAGTGATAGGTCCCTATGTCGGTGTTCTAGTGTTTAGACTTAGGATGCTGACATGTGTCCGTAGATGTTTTATTTGATGCTTATATTCCAAAAATAATGTTATTACTGAGCATAGTTGAGAACGAATCTTTATTTGCTTTTGTATGACTTTGGTTGATATATCCCTCCTGGCCTTTGTTTGACATTCTTGGGAGTTACGAGTCAATCTAATAGTGGTGACTATTCAAGCGTTTTTAAGTTTATCTCTGCATGTACGATCGATTCTAGAGGATGGTTACAAAATAATTGAATGTGTGGTTCTATATTGCCTTGCCTGGTGATGTTTATTCTTAGATTTTCTTAGCATCTTGATGTTTTTTCTGTGTTAGATTAATAGTGTGTTTTCGCAGATGTCTTCCATTAAGCTGTGGTATCAGTTTTGATATTCTATTGTGTAGATACAAGCTTGTATTTTTCCTCTAATCGCCTTTCTTGGATTATTAGGATTAGTGGAAATATTTTTTTATTGAAAGATGACCTTGACCTGATGCTTTACTATAGATTTCTATCGTGGAGTATATTATGTCTTTGTCCCACCTTTCATTCCTCTTGATCATCAGTTCTGGGCTCCAATTACCAAATATGTCATTCAATGACCTTTCAGCCTTCGATTAGTTCATGTGTCATTTTGTGGTATTAGTTAGCAGCTTCTTCTATGAATGTAGAGTTCATGATTTTTCTCTGGGCCTTCTTTTCAACTGATCGTGGTTGTAATGTCCAACCATAGGATAATTATTGGTTCGGGCTTCAGTGTCTTCTTTTGGAGAGTTCCATAAGTTATCATCTTATCTTTCGATCGTCCCATAGTCAGTCAAGTATTGTTAACCATCAATATTTCTTTATAAATCCTCGACATGTTTATTTATTCTGATCAGTTTTAGGATGCATCTATCTGCACATGGCGATCTTATATCTTGAGCAGTCGTCTTATGTGTCGTCGGGTTATTCTTGTTTCTTGTTAGTAGTTCCAACCTATTTGAGATTGTCCGGGTGCTTGAAAATCATTTTTGACCTTACTCAAACTTTTCTTTGTTGGTTCGGTTTTGAGTTATGCTGCATTTGGTGTTATTATAGTGAATAACTATTGATTCTCATTGGTTCCATAATTTGGTAATTCTGATATACGTTATAGTTGTTCTAGTACAACATATTTCCAACTTTTATAGTTTCTCCTAACTTACTCTGGCTCTGGGTTGTTTTCCAGCTTAACTTTGCTAATTCGAAGTCAATGGTAACTTCTTATTTCTCTTTGGTCACACAGTTTTCATAGTGTTGGACATTTTCTCGAATAGTTAGTTCCTTCTTGACTTGTTTTTATCTCATTTCAGTACTTTTTAAACTAAATCTAGTTGTCCTTAGTATCTATGAGTTTTCTTTTGGCTTTTTGCGGATCGTTCATGGATTGTTTCGGTTTGAATCGTTATTTGTCTGGTAGTATTGACCCTCTTCGATTCTTTTTATGTTATACTCAGCTTTGGCCTAATTCTTTTAGATAATCCTGTTGACTCCTGTTTTTTTTTTGAGATTGTTAAAATTTTTATGATTATTTTTCTCCATGAGTCATTATAATTGTTCTGGTTTGACAGTTTTGGCTCTCTTATGCCTCACAAGGAGTTCAGCTTTATTTGTGAATTTTTTTTTTTTTCGATTTCAGTGTTGTTTGATTGCCGTGGTAAGTGTCCAAACCTAGTTTGGGAACTAGTCGGCAAGTGTCGTTTTTGTTGTTACGTTACTCATAACTAGCTTGCCGGTTATTGTTCAGTTATATCTAAGTTCTGGTTTAGAATCGATCCTCGATGTTTTGGAGTGAGCCAAAGATATGATGATCAATTGCCAGAGTAGAGTTATCTAGCGTGGAACCACCTGAGATATATCTTAGAGTACTTGTTGTTCAGTCCCTTGAGCCGTGTTGATAGTTTATAATTGGGTGAGTTTCTTTCTACTAGAATGTCTTGTGTATCGTCGTTCCTTCCTCTTTAGCTTGCATAGTTCTTGTGTGGTTAGTTGTTATCTTCAGTTTTGGAGCTAGCATTTCGTTGGATGAGCAGTTTGTGGTCTTATAGGCTTGGCTAATGTTCCCAGAGTTGTTTTTCCTTGATGTCAGCAGTATAGTACAGTAGTAGTTCGATCAGTGAAGGTGTTGGTCTTATAAGAATCTTATAGGAATTTAGTATAGTGTAAATACCGTTAGGTGTACTAGTTGAGCCATCTCTTTTGTCAAATCATTTTGGAATGTATACTTAAGCATATGTGTATAGGCGCATATACGTAGTATACATTCCTATGATTGTAATGTCGATACCGAAAGTATAAAATTATATATGAGTGTATGGATGCTCATATAAATGTATATACCTTTTATATCGGCATTGACAAGGGAATGCATTCTAAGTTCTGATTCTATGAGTTTCGGTGGTTGCCATACCGAGAGGGATACCCCTCGGCAGTACTAATAAGGGGGATGCCTTTTATCTAGGCAGGGTCAAAAATCAAAACTCATAATTTTAATTTAGTCTCTAATAAATAGAATGAAAATGGAAACCAAGACTCGTATTCACGATGCAAGAACTTGGAGGTGCATTTCCATCCTAAGAATTATGAGACTCGATTCATATAATGTTTAGGTTATTTAAGAGAGTAGAATCGTGAGTGATAGAGGGTTAGAGTTTTCTTTTGCTAAGATTTGTTTTTATGACTTGGCTTGTTTTTGATCGGCACTGAGAATCTTTGTACCTATCATAGCTAACTTTCCATTGTTCTAATTCTTTCTTTGATCTGGTGGTAGATGTTGGTAGAGCGTTATCCTCGGGTTAGTAATTGAATTTTCGGGACGAAAATTTTAATAAGGTGGGTAGGATATAATATCCGATACTCTAGAGTCATTTTCGTGCAGAGCAACCCAGAAATTATTATTATTATTATATTATTGCTTGAATGATTGACTTGATTGTACATAAATGATTATGATAATGTGTGTGGTACTTGAGTTGGATCGGGCAATGGGTCCCGAATCCAGGTCGCAAGGCGACATAGTGGTGACAGTGAGATTGTTCAGACACGTATATATGTGTGGGCATGCGCTCGCATGCATGCGGCTGTTGAACGTACAAGTGAGCATGTGTATTATATATATAATTAACTATATATATTTTGTGACCTAGGTGTGTCCCTGTAGAGACCTGTCACCCCATGGCGCCAAGTGGCGCAAGTCGCAGGGCCCAACCAACTCGTCGAGATAGGGTCCATGGGTTCCTCGACTTACCGATCCGACTCGATCGGGTCATCTCGATCCCTGAGATCCTAGGTCGGCATCACATAGATTCAGCTTGGCCTCCTTCTTGTTCTTACTCGTCCGGTCTAAGGGACCTCTTTCTCCTTCCTCGGTTATCAGACTTCGATCCGATGCACGAGATGCACTAACTCATACTATATGTATACACCACTCAAAAATAAAATAACAATTCCATTCAACCCAACCTGGTACACACTCTAGTGCATCAACTCAAAAACCCTTTACTCCACTACAGCAAACCCAACCCCTTCACCCTATTCAACCAAACACCTTTTAAAACATCCAATTTCAACCAAACTTAAATCCACACTTTTAGCCATACTCTCTTCCCTTATTATCCGAACGTCATTCAAACCCGAACCCAATCCCCATTTTTCCTCTCTCTCTCTATCTCTCTCTTTAACCCAACCCAACCCAACCCAACCGTTCCATCTCTCTCTCTCCTCAATCCCCCAAAAACCCGATCCGACCTCTCTCTTCCCTCTATCTCTCAGATCTCTCTCCACCTCTCATCCCTATCTCTCGGATCCCTCTCTACCCAACCCGATCTCTCTCTATCTCCCGATTCCCTTCCGAAATCCCCACGATCCCCCCTTATCTCTATCCCGTCCAGCGATCTCTCCCTCTCAATCCCGTTCCCTCTCAATCCCGATCCCCTCCCGACCTTCTCTCACCCGATTCCTCTCCGAGATACTCGCAGCCCCCCCCTCGTCGCCTATAGATAAAGCCCTAAACCGATCCGACCCCCTCATCTCTCTCCGATCTCCTCCGTCACCTCCCCGACCCCTTGCTCTCGATCTGCCTCCCTCTGTGGTGACTGCGCGCTGCCGAAAAGGGGCTGCCGGAGCCGACGACTCAGTCATCAGGTCAGCCCCCTCTTTCCCCCCGTTTTCCTCTTTGGTTTTGGCGAGACCAGCCCCCCCCTCTGTTATGGCTTGCGCAGCCATGGCCGTCGGCCAAGTGGCCGGTGGCTGTGCAGCTGGCGGAGCCGACTGTATCCAGGTCGTCTCTCTTTTTCTTTTCCCTTTTCCTTGAGAACCGATCAGCCCCAACCCCCCCTGTGGGCTTTGTCTTGTCGCAGCAATGGCTGCCGGCCTGGTGGCCGGAGGTTGCATAGCCAACAGAGCCGACCAAGCCAAGCTAGACCCTCTCCGACCACCCGACCCTCGACCTTGCATGCGATGTCGGTCTAGCCCTTGAACCCACACCCGAGGTCAGCAGGCCCGATCTCATCGGGTCATGCATGCTTCAAAGTTGATATTGCCGACGGCTTGCTATCGGCAGCCTGACAGGTTGTAGCTCCGACCACCAGCCACTATTGGCACCGTCCCTCCATTCGATGCAGCGTTTGAATGCCTTGTGCCCACTGACCGAACAAACCCAGCCGACCTTTGGCTTAGTATAACCCTTGACCTGCCGGCATTGGTCGAGTGCCCGAAGCCGAAAACTTTGGGTAGTATTGTTGTACTCTTCTTTTTTTTTTTTGTGGTATTGTTATTAGTAGTTGGCCCGATGGCGGATTCGCCAAGCCAAACCAGGTCACACCCGAACAACCCTCGTACCCATCCGGTCATTCCCAGATTTGACCCATCGAGACTGGTTGTTTACCCCGATCCGAGTTTAGACTCGGTAAGGCCCATGAGTCCGTCGGTAAAATATTTTTCTAAACCCAAAACCCTAGCCCGAGGACGTCTCGGGCGAAAGACGAACTGAGCCCCGACTTGGCTTTCTCACCCATGTAGGGACCCACCGACTTAGATTTTAATATATGCTCGTGTGATTGAAATTACTAGTTGTACCGGGACGATCCAGCCGAGGACGGAGCAGAGGCCAGAGACAGGAGTCCGTGCACATCGACCAGGTGACACAGCACGCTTTCTTTAATAATTAATAATGTCGATATAGAAATTAAGGGTAGGTGTCCATAACGCTGCATGCGGGTCCCGTCGGACGTCGTCGCATGTGGTCGAGTGGACCCCGCCTTGCATGCGGAGTCGCGAGTCCGGCGACGCATGCATAAAAAGTTATTAATTTAATAATAAAATATTATTGTTTGCATGGACACCATAGCTAGGTTTTTCCCCTTAATTTGAATAAATAAATAATTAAAGAATTATCGGGACCCACCCTCCTGAGGGGAGCGTGGTAACCCTAGTAAAGGGATCTTGGGCGAGACTGCTTTATGATATTTAATTTTGATGCTGGGTTGTGAGCGGGTGCGAATCCTGGTGTAATCCATCGAAAATGTTTAAACATTGTTTAGTTTTCCTTTAATGCCATGTGGTTTTGTTAATCGTTGTTAACCTACCTGGTTAGAGGGTAGGGACCCCGTGCGCGCAAGGGTCGTGAACCACCTTGCGCGTACAGCCGAAGTTGAGTAGGTTAGGGGTCACGGGCAAGGGTTGTGGTAAAGCCAATAGGAGGTGCCCTCGAGTAGGGATTGGCCTAGCAACCCTGTCCCGGGGAGTTGAAGTCCCCATAGTAAAGCAAGTTGGGCGGTAGAGCTCCACCGTGAAAGACGGGAAACCCCTTAGGATCATCTGGGTGAATTGTGCATGGAGTTGGTGGATGCACGGCGAGAGAGTTGGCCCTCTACATCGAAATAAAAGGCCCGATAGTAATGCCCGACCGGGGGCAGGTTGAACAAAATATCCGGGGTTCATGTATGAGTGTGTAATGATTTGATTATTAAATTTTGGATTGTATGACTGTATACACGATGACCTAGTGACAGTAGGATTTGCATGTTAATGTAGAAATTGCATGGACACTTAGGACGTGATTGAGAACATAGCCTGACAATTAGGTTAATCAATAATTTATCTTAAAATTTGGGCGTTGTTAGTTATTAAAATTGTTAGCTTGTCACTAGCCATTTATTTGGCTAATCTCCCAAATGTATTTTTGGGGGCTACTCATTCCCACGAGTAGACTCTTCTGCAGGAGCTGAGGCGTCGGAGCAGCGGTAGGAGTCCAGGAACGAGTTTAGAGTTGCAGCTTTTTTTTTCTTTTTATTCTAGTATGTCGTTTTATCAGTAGTCTCTTTCTTGCGATGTAATCTAGTGGATTGGAATAAGACTTCTATTATTAGATACCTAGTGTGATAAGTGGTAATGTGCCAGCTGAATTTCTTTGGGTAGGCCTCTCCTCAAGGCCCCAAGCCTAGGTTAGATCACCACAAAAATATAAGACGAATAATTGACCTAATTTGACAAGCCCAGTAGATATGACCTCCAGACAGATGTACCGAGTGTTCGGGAGCGGGTGAGATACTCTGCTCGCCGTCGGAGGCTTGAGCCTCGTGCTCCTTTAGAGGATATTCTGTCAGTATGTTGTGACACCGTTGGGTCGCATATACTGAAAGGATATCCCTTTTAAAGGTCGAGCCTGATCTTTTGTTTCTTCCCCTTCTTTCATTTGCTTGTGTGTGAGCGTAGAAAGAGCCCAGTGAGAATCCTAAATTGGCATAGTTAAGTAACCATACCCAGAAACCTTTTCCTTTTCTCACCTCACACCCCAGGAATCGGTCTCCAGATTTCTGGGGCGTGACATGTATTTACAGTGAGGTAGGAGACAAACATAAGCTATAAAGCATGATCATTCATAATCAGCTCCCCCTCAAACAATAAAAACGTTATCAACAAAGATAGGCAATATGGATGTGTGACAACTATGTTTTATTTTGTTTTAACACACAAAATTTGCCAACAAAGCATATACCACAAAGGTTATATAAGGGTTGGGTTGAGAATTCCCAACCCAAATTTGGGTTGGGCAAGGATTAGGGTTGAGGTATTCTAACTATGAGTTGGGCTTGAGTTGAGCACCAATCCAACCCAATCCACCCAAGTTTCACCCGTATAAAGATATACTTGATCATAACGTTATTCAGGAACTCGCATGCAAGTATCATAACGTTTCGGCCAATCTCTTTATGCAATTGCTTGTATAAGATGATTGCTAAAATCTTAGCAAATCGCATGCAAGTAGTCATGGATGAATTGATTTCGCCAAACCAATCAGCTTTTATTAAAAGAAGAAGCATAACGGACAATATTCTTCTTGCCCACGAGCTAGTCAAGGGATTCCACAGGAATAGTAGTGCTCAAAGGATGTGTTTGAAGTTGGACATCACTAAAGCCTACGACTCAGTTAATAGAGATTTTTTGCTTCATGCTCTCCGAGGAATGGGATTCAATAAGAGATGGATAGGCTAGATCCAAGCCTGCATCTGTACACCCTCCTTTTCAATACTAGTGAATAGATCCCCTGCTGGCATGATCCAAGCCAATAGAGGTTTGAGGCAAGGAGACCCTCTTTCGGCATACCTTTTCACATTGGTCATGGAATGTTTATCGCTATAGATTGAATGGAGTATTCTGAGGGGAGAATGGAGAAGCTATGGACTAGGAGGAGGCCACCCTATATCCCATCTAATATTCGTTAATGATCTGATGTTGTTCATCAAACCAAGCAAAGCAGGAGTAAAGAATCTTTCTGAAGTTTTGCGAAGGTTAGGCGAAAAATCAGGTTTCCTTGTCAATTGTGCCAAAAGTCAGGTATTCCTCTCCAAGTCTTGTGTTAATTTCTTTCAAGAGATTGAGGAACTGGGAATTAGATTGGGAAATTTGCCGGTCAAATATTTGGGTTTACCTTTATCTTCCTCCATAGTAAACAAAGTCATGTTTAAGCCCTTGCTCGACAAGGTAACTAAAAGCATTGAATATTGGGCTATTAGACATCTATCTATAGGTGGTCGAATGGAGCTAATTAAATCCGTCTTACAAAGCTATTCTTATTTTTGGGCTGCTGCATTCCCCATTCCGAGCTCGATTCAAGCGAAAATAGAGCAACTCACGAGACAATTTCTTTGGCAGAATTCGAAAACTCATGTCAGGTGGCAGAATGTTTGTAGGCCAAAAGATGAAGGTGGGCTGGGACTATGAAGACTCAGGGACATCTCGAAGGCTAGCTTCTTGAAGCTAGGGTGGAAGATTATTAGTGAAGACAATAATCTCTGGGCAAGCTGGATGCGAGGAAGGTATGTTAAAGATCGCAATTTCTGGAATCTATCCAAGTCAGCAAATTATTCAGCAATTTGGAATGAAATCCTGAATTGTCGAGATAAGTTGAAAGAGAACTTGAGCTTACCAATCAAATCTGATTCTATATTAGATTTTTGGTTTGATCCGTGGATCGATGGAAAGAGTCCAGTAGAGATAGTAGGAGAACATACCATGCATGATCAAGGATTGGAAGGAGCTCGGGTTGGGGACTTCATAAGAAATGGGAGCTGGGCTCTTCCGAGACCAATCAATATCAGAATGCAGGAGTTGTTTGTGATAATAGAGAGGATGAAGGTACTTCTATCAACAGTTGATTGCAAATTGTATTGGATAAATTCCAAAGATGAAAATTTCAACTTTAAATCAGCTTGGAACAAAGTTAGATCTCACGAACAGAAAGTGGATTGGTGTGACTTGGTTTGAAAATCTCCTGTTCCAGCTAGGATGGCAGTTTGTGTGTGGAAAATGCTTTCAAATCGACTAGCTACGCAAGATCTCTTGCAGCATAGGGGATTAAAATTGACTAACATGTGCAATCTGTGTTTGAAAGCTGAGGAATCTAGAGAGCTTCTATTCTTTCAATGTGAATTTTCAGCATTTGTTTGGAAAAAAATCAGCAGCAACTTACAGCTCCAATACAACAGAACTGAAAGTATTTCTGAGATCATCTCCAGGTTGAGCACAATCGGCGGAGGAAACAACATGAGAAGCAAGCTAATAAGAACCTCCTTAGCAACTACAATCTACTCCTTATGGGGGAGAACGGAATGCGAGAACTTTTGATGGCATAGAGAAAACTAAACAACAAGTGCAGCAGGGTGTCCGAAATCAATTAGAAGGGTTGTTCATGGGGGCGGAAGAGAACATGATCAAAGATAAGGAGAGAATCATACTATTGTAGTGGAAGAAGAGATTGAAGGGCGACTTCGGGTAATCCCTAGAGAGATCGAGAAGAGAATTGGCAAAGGCTCCAGGAGAAGAATATTTTAACCTATTCGTTTTTCTTATTTCAGTTTTGGTAGTCATCTTTTGTTTTTGGCTGTTTTGTTGGGGTAGCATAGTAATGCTTTGGTACCTCACTTGTACAGTTTTTTGATCAATATAATTTTCTTACCTTTAAAAAAAAAAAAATGTTATTCAGGAACTCATATTCAAAAAATTAATCAAGTTTGAGTTCTCAGGAAGTGTTGATGAGTTAATCCAAGTTTATGAGATAGACTTCAAATATTAGTAGAGATGTCTCCATGAGGAGTTTAAGTTCAATAGGATTAAGATATTAGATGAGTTTGAATGTTTCAAAGGGGTCGATTTTAAAAGTAAAGGTAGAGTCTGAGTATTAAAAAGAGTTCAAATCTTCTCAAGTCAGTATCATAGCCGAACGATGGCAGAAGACTCAACAAGTGAATCATATTCTAGCAGACTATACAATCATCGTATGACTGTGATGCACGCGGTGCCCGCGTGGGACTCGCGAGGCCAACCGACTTGAGGAGATTGGGTCTCGTCAAAGTGTTGGGTTTATCGTTTTATAAAGAACTATAGAGGCAAGTACAGGCAGCGTGTTGCAGTGCCTCTTCGTCTTTTTTTTTTGTTGCCTCTTTTATGTTTTATGTGTTTTGTCGAGAGGAAAAAAAGGTAACACAAATATGAATCCGATCATTGTTGTACCTTGCCAACATGATCGACATAGCCTATTCGGTATAGGTACGGTGATATTCTTGAAGACAACAAGATCATGCTTCAACCACGACCTAAGGTGAAAATTCTAAATGAGCATTTTTATATTTAAATTTTAAAAATCAATATTATTACTAAAAAAAATATTATTTAATAATATTATTAAATAAATATTATATCATAAAATCATCTCTTTTTTTTCTCCATAGAATATATAGATCAAATCATATCTGATTTTTTCAAAATTCATTATTCATGTCATTTTCTTTTAAATTAAAAATAAAAATTATTCAAAAAAAATGAAAAATAAATTAAACAGTGTAAAGAACATCAAAGAGGTGAAATTAGCAATCAAGGCATAGGTCGCCTGTTGTATACGCAACCCAAATTACCAACCCCCCCCCTAATGGTTTGTTGTATGTTGAGGTTGGGTGAAACAGACGGCTTGTTGCACCCCCCCCCCCCCCCTCTAATGGTTTGTTGTATGTTGAGGTTGGGTGAAACAGTCGGCTTGTTGCAGGGGGTGTGGGGTGGGGGTCATTTTTGAAATGAATTAATAATAGAGGAGTGGTATTCTGTTGTACAGGCGGCCTAAGCTTTGATTGCTAATTTCACCCCTTTGTGAAAGGGTGTTACTATTTCCACCCACAAAATTACTAACACCTCCTAAATCTTACACACATCCTAGTCCGATTTTGTTTTTTACTATTGCCCCCATTCATCACACATTAGGATTTGTTCCCTCTCCTCTTCTCCGCTTCATCCACCATCGGTGCCGGTCCCATGCACCACAGCGCCACCGCCACCTCTTCTCTTTCCTCTACCTTCCCTTCTCATCCTCCTCTCCCTCCTTTCTCCTCTTCCTCCTCATTCTTGTAGATGGTTCGGTCAGGGGCAGCCGACAACCGACATGATGTCTTCGCTCCATGTCGATCCCAATCAACAAAGACCACACCATGTTGGTCAAAGCAACCAACAACCATCTCCTGACTGACACGGTTGTAGGAATGAGGAAGAGGAGAAGGAAGAGTGAGGAGGAAAAAGAGGGGGGGGGGGGGGGGGGGGGGGGGGGGGGGGGGAAGAAGAATGGGAGGACCCGGAGGAGGAGGTAGTGGTGAAATGCATGGGACCAACGGCTCCGGCGGTGCGATCGGATTAGGAACGAAGGGGAGGAGGAAGAGGAGAGAGGGAAAGGATGGTGGACCCGACGACGTTGGCAACGTCTATTGAGCAGGAAGCAGGTGGTGGTGAGAAGAATGGGATCGGAGCTCGGTGGCTCCAGCGGTGGTGGGCATATCAATATGCATGTGATGTTTCGGGGACACATGCAATATTTCTTTATTTGCTAATTTGTAGGTACTAAAAATTTGTGGGGTGCAAATAGCAACATCCTTGTTTTGTTTTGTTGACTTGTGCATGTCCGTGCCGATTGGCACGAAGTGAGCACCTTCAGCACGACTAGGGCTGATTTTCGGATGGATCGGATCGAAAAAGATCGAGGCGTTCGAAAAATTTCCAAAAATTTTCAGAATCCCAAATGACATTCCAATTCCAAAATTTTGGAATTTCAAAATCCAATTCCGATTCGGAATTTTTCGAAATGTTGCATTTTCGGAATTTTTAAGAATTTTTGGAATTTTCTAATTTTGGGAGATTTTTGGATTTTTTTGGAATTTTCAATTTTGGCATAATTTTATAATTTTGGGAATTGCACAGCACATGCTACTTTGGATGAGTCTTGGTTGGGTTGGGCGAAGGATGGAGATGATATAATAGGATTTGGTTTTGATTTAGGGTTTAGAAGTTTTATATGCGGTGCATCGTGGGCTATTGTCTGTTGGTGTTGAGTTGGATCCATTTTAAGTAAAAAATCTATGTATGATGCCCTACCCTTGGGTGAGGCCCAAAGCAACGGCTTTGGTGGCTTTGCCCAAGAGCCAGCAATACACAACACTTGCTGCTTCGAATGGGGGTCTGGGTCGGGTCGGAATAAAACATCGAAATTTTTTAGATATTTTTGGATCAAATGTTTTTGGAATTTTCGAAATGCACGGGACCCTTCCGATTCCGATCCGGTTTTTTTCAAAATTTTTGAAAATCGGAATTTCAAAATTCGAATTTAATTATATGGTGCCAAAATCGGAATTTTTCGAATCGGTTTCGGATGAAAATCGGAATTTCCGTTCCAACTTGCACCCCTAGGCGCAACCAACCCCCTACCCCCCCCCCCCCCCCCCCCCCCCCCCCCCCCCCCAATCGAGAGAGAGAGAGATCGGGGAAAGAGAGAGAGATGGAGAGAGATCATGGGGAAGAGAGAGAGAGAGACGGAGCGAGAGATCGGGAGAAGAAAAAGATAGACGGATCTCTCTCTCTCTCATTGATCAATTTCAAAGGCATATATGTCATTTTGCACTATTTATTATTGTGAAATAACCAAAAGACATTCTCATGTTGGTTGATGTAACCTTCAGTTTTCATTAGTGTACTCTGCTTACCCAAAAAAAAAAATTTCAGTGTGAACGCGCGAGGGGGGGGGGGGGGGGGGGGTGCATTGAAGTTGCAGCGGTCACAACCTGCCACCATATTTGAACCTTCCCCTGTTCTTCCCTCCTCTTCAATCCCCACTTTATAAAAGCCCTCCACTAATCCACTCCTCTTCCATCCCATTCCTTCCAAAGCCCAAGAATCCTGATTCCCACCACTTTGAGTAACACCCAGAACCCGGAATTGAATTCCCAGCTTCGTCCCACCACCACCATGTTCCTGTCTTCGAATCACGCGCTCAGCAGAGGGTTGTCGGCGATGATAACCAGCGGGATCATGGTGGTGGTGGTCGTCATCGTCGTCATGCTCTCCATCGTGTTCTTCATCTTCTTCCTCCATGCCAAGCGCCACCGGCACCGGCCCCGCAGCCCCGGGTCCCGGCTCATCTTTGCTCCCGATCAGGGTCAGGGCACTCTCCAGCGCCAGGGCCTTGACCGTGCGGTCGTTCAGGCCCTCCCAATCACCGTCTTCCGCTCCGAGGACTTCAAGGCGGGCCTCGAGTGCGCGGTCTGCCTCTCCGAGCTGTCGGACGGCGACGAGGCCCGGCTGCTCCCCAGGTGCAACCACGGGTTCCATCTGGACTGCATCGACATGTGGTTCCACTCCAACTCCACCTGCCCGCTGTGCCGGACCCCGCTGTGCTCCGATCCATTGCAAGTTCCGCCGATGGTGGAGGCATCCAGAGATGGGAACTCGGCGGAATCGCCGGATTCCCCCGCAAACGTGCTCTTCTGGGGATTCAGGGATCAAGTCAGCACCGGGGTTGTGGGTGCCGCGGCGAGCCCATACCAAGGGAGTTCAAGCTCTGAAGAAGGCTCTTCTTCGGGGAAGACGGAGGGAATGCTGGTGATTGACATACCACCGGAGGATGGGTTTCCGGTGCAGAACTCACCACCGCCGTCGATTAGGCTCCCCGAGGAGGAGCTAACCAAATCTCCGGCACTGGTGTTGAGGTCCCTGAGAAGGCTTTGGAGCGGTGGAGGGAGGTCCTCAGGTTCCGAAAACATCACCAACTCCTGAACAATTCCCATGGCCGGAGTTTGGTGTTCGAGAATCAAGAAATCAACACGGACCATCAAGGTTGGCATGCCATCAATGATATTCAGATTCCCGTCTCATTGTCCAAAGAAAGTTGGTCTCTGTTCAGAGCTTCTGAAATTCTAATCCAATGGTGACGAGGTATGTTTCTTGAGATCGGAAACCAGAGCGGTGTGATTGTATATATGTTTTGCTTATTTTTGTTGATTCACTTGATAGTGAAGCCTTGGTTCAGAAGGATCTTTGCTGATTAATTTTCTTCCTTAATATGTGTTAGGTTTAAAAGTTTTATGCATCAAATCGAAACTATTAGATAACCATTTCACCCAAAAGCTTAAGCTGTTAGGGAATGGACATACAATGAATATCAAGCTAACCCTTTTCCTATACTCGGGGCGTGGATGCAAGGCGGACGATTTCAAAACGAACTTCTCATTCAGTAGATAGAGAAGAATGCCAGATTGCCGTTTGTTGGACCCTCGCATACTGTATCTCAACCCTCACTCAGAACAAATACACAAAAATAGACAAAAGGCTCCGATGATCTAGATCCGATCACGAGTCTTACCATAAGCATGCCGCAAGAGATCGAGGTCAGAGTTTTCAGAGATCGCACAAACAAAAAGATGATACACAAGCACAGACAATGAAATTAATACCGACAATCAAGGATTAAGATTTTCACTAACGAAGATTACAATAGCTTGGCAGTGTGGGTCACTGTTTGTCGGACCCTCGCACATCGTATATCAACTCTTTCTTAGAATAACCACATGTCGAAAACAAACCACCAAGATGTACAGCAGAGAAATATTGAGTGATGCCAAGAGATGAACCACCAAAAAAGATGCCGAAGGAAACTTGTCGAGGATGCCTAGAGAAGACCCGAGAATTTGAGGGGGGAGTGCCAGAGACAAACTAATCCAATCTCTCTTTCTTCTTCCCTCCTTTCTTGCTCCCTTCTTCTTCATCTTCTTTTTTCCTCTCTTCTTCTTCTTCTTCTTCTTCTTTTCGTTCTCTCTTTCTTGCTCTTTCCCTAACTGATCTCGCACCGTCGTAGACAATGATCAATCTCTCCACACAACCAATATGCCTCCCCCCTTTCCCTTAAATAGTCTAGGCTTAGGGTTAGCCGTCTTACACCAATGGGAGACCTCAAACAAAGTTATCTTGCCCAAAAAATAGGAGGAGATGAATTTGAACACGTCAGCCAGGTCCCCGAGTGCCTCAGCGAACCTATCGGGCACTCGGGAGAAATCTCTGTTGCCAGCTACACCCGGGTTAGGATTTTACAAGCCAGAACTCAACATAAGCACATGGAAAACTTGGGAAAGAAGTTTGAGGTCTCGAGCATGTAATTGATGTGGAAGGGGAGATAGCTATTATCAGAAATCAATCAGTAACCGTTTTAGCTGACGTGACGCGGTTGGTCGATAACCTTGCTTAACTTGTAAGGAATAGAGATAAATGATTCTTACAATGATGTCTCACATCATTGTCCAAAGAAAGTTGATCTCCGTTTAGAGCTTCTGAATTTCTGATCCAATGGTGAAGAGGCATGTTTCTCGAGGGCGGAAACTAGAGTGGTGACTCTGTATATATGTATTGCTTATTTTTGTTGATTCACTTGATAGTCAAAACCTAGGTTCACATCTATCCAATATCTGTGTTCAGAAGGATCTTTGCTGACTAATTTTCTTCCTTGGTATGCATTAGGTTTAAAAGTTTTGTGCATCAAATCAAAACTATTAGATAACCATTTCATCCAAAAGCTTAAGTTGTTAGGGAATGGACATACAATGTATATCAAGCGTTACCCTTCCCTATACTCAAGGAGTGGATGCAGGGCGGACGATTTCAAAACGAACTCCTCATTCATTAGATAGAAAAAATCGCCAAGATAGAGGTTACAATAGCTAGACAGTTGGTCACCGTTTGTTAGACCCTCGTACGTACATTGTATCTTAACCCACTCTCAGAACAAACACATGAAATAGACAAATGGCTCCGGTGATCTAGATTCAACCACCAAGTCTTACTAAAAACATGCAGCAAGAGATCAAGGTTGGAGTTTACAAGATCACACATCCAAAAAGATGATACACAAGCACAAACAATGAAAATACCGACAATCAAGGATTATGATTTTCACCAACGGAGCTTACAATAGCTATGTAGTGGGTCACTGTTTGTCGTACTCCCGCACACTGTATATCAACTCTTTGTCAGAACAACCACACGACGAAAATAATCCACTAGAGAGTACACCACATAAATACTGAGTGAGGTCGAGAGATGAACCACCGAAGAAGATGGCAAAGGAAACTTGTCGAGAATGCCCAGAGAAGACCCGAGAAGCGGAAGGGCAGGCCCAAGTAAGCATCACATTAGGTCTCAGGTACTTATAGGAAGCTGTCAGAATTTGCTCACTAACAGAAGCTCCTCCATCTTGATCTGGTAGCTTAGGTTGAGAGTCATACAGTGATATGTGCATCCATTTATGTTCATTTTTTTTTTCCAAATGAACAACTCAAAATAAATAGTGAGAATGTTAAAACCTTCCATGACTTGTTAGTTGATGTCTAATTGTCATCACATACTATATGTTTCCTTAATCTTTTTCATTTGTAAGTCTTGGAGGTGATTAGGTTAGAAGGCCATCGGTTTAACCATGACGATGTTGTTTTATCTCGGGACATGTATTTATACTACAGGTTTGTTTCGTGCGATCTCAAGTCAACTTAGGTATTTAGGCCTTTAATTTTTTTTATAATTTATCTCATCTCTTTCTTCTATTTAACAGCAGCTTTGTAGTGGAGTTGCGGGTTATGCATGTGCTCAGCTTGTGTTTGCACCCATTGATGAATCGTTTGCTGATGATGCTCCTTTGATCCCCTCAGGATTTCCGCTGGAACCTAATGCAGTTGGGTAACTTCACTCTTTTGTAGGTGTTCCGGAATATAATCGGTGTAGTGATTCTTGTCGTTGAACTGTCTATATAGTTCTTGATTGAGTGTAAGTGTTGGATGGCCTCCATGGATTGGCAAACAAGATCAATACCACCACCTAAAAGGTGACACATAATTAATGTCTCATTCCCGATCCATCTTGTTGATGCACTCTCAGGTATTATTATATCTCCGCACTGGTGGTTTGCACGACAAAACCACCTTCGCCCAAGTCCGTAATTAATTTGAAGGTGAACACAGCTGAACTTCATATGATACAACCAACGGAGTCCGAATCAAGACTCTGCAGGTAACATCTACAACATCTCTCTATTTCTTTAATTATAATATCTAGCTTCTACATGATTCGATAATTCCCTAATACCTCCCCTAAATATTTTTTTTTCTTATCGTTTAAGTTCAATGGATCAATTTAGTTCCAAAGCTAAGTATGTGTCTTTCTTTTTGAAGCAAAAATTCCAAATATATTGGGTTCAACTTAAACATTACTCAAATGGTGCTTGATGTTAATGATATGAAGGTCATTGGGAAAACGCAGCTTTCTTATCATATAGTTTCCAAATCAATAAGCTGAGCCTAAACACGGACTTGGAGGTGCGCAAGGTCGAACCCAAGCTACAAGTCATCGGTGAGGTGATCAATGACAATGGGCATCATAAAGGGAACAAGAAAACCCAACATAATGACAGGATGTGAGATGAAGAGGAGCTTGGAATTTACCTCCCAGTGAGAGGTTCACTGCATTGGACATCTCATGACATCTTGAGATATTGTGGTTAAGAAACAATGAAGGATGATATCTTCTACTAGGTTCTCTTTTATTTCATAGCTTTTTTAGCTCCCCTCCACGTACACTTGTCCTAATTTCAATTGAAAAGCTCTTGTGTGAATTGCTGTAATTCAGATGTTTGTGTTATAGGTAGTAGTTTGGAGTGGTTTGTATGAAACATCGATCTCTTTAATGAATTGACCAGTTGTTCTATGTAGTAGTTTCAATCTATATGAAACTATTTTTTATGAAGTGCGCCTGGATCTTGAAGCTGTTGTACATGCATGCGTATCAAGGAACTATCAATTATTGTAAAGAATACTCAAGGGTTTTTTAAAAACTAAGGAATATAGTTGAATATTGTTTTTAAGGAAATTGTCAACTATTCCATTTTTTTTAATGAAATACTAGGTAGTTTACAAAAAATGTCAACTATGATCACTTATAGTTGACGGCTTTCTACAATACCGTCAAGTATTCTTCACAATACTGGACAGTTTTACTGAGAACCGTCAAGTTTATTTATCTTTTGGCTATAAAACTATATGAAATCGTCAAGAAAGTGAGACTATGGTTGATGGTTTTTATGTAACCGTCAAGTATTTCAGTATTACTTGACGGTTTTCTATAAGAATACTTGATTGTTTCAAAACACATCAATTATACTTCTTATACTTGATTGTTTCATGGAGAACATCGGATTTTTTTTTTACAAAAAAAGCAAAAAACCATCAAGTAACAATGAATAGTTGTCAGTTCAGACACCGTCGACTATTCCTAACTTTTCTTGACACTGGCATAGTTGACGAAATTTGATCTTAAAAAAGTCTGTTGACTAATAGTCTCAAATCGGTGAGGGAGGCACCCATCATCCGCTTAATATACCCCCTGTGCACCACCCCTTACGACCCGGGTTTTGGGGTGTGAGAGTATCTAACATGGTTTCAGAGCTGGGTTCACCGTCTCCCTCCGGGTGCGGCCCCTTTCGATTGTGTCTCGCTCCGCATGCTTCGCTTGAGGGGGGATGTTGAGGAAGTCCACCGGTTAGTCCCACATCGGTAAAGGGGGCGCCTATCACCTGCTTTATATACTCTATGTGGACCTCCCCTTAAGAACCGGGTTGTAAGAGGAGGTCCACAGGGGATATATTAAGCGGGTGATGGGTTCCTCCCTCACTGATTTGGGACTATTCATCAACACTTCCTCTCACACGGAGCACGTGTGGCAAGGATCCTCCCATGCGGAGCAAGCATGGCAAGGCATGAAATGTAATGGGTTCCTTGATAGTTAATAACCATTAGGAAATGTCTTTTTATAGTTCAAGGGAGGTTTTTGCTATTTTCCTTTTTTATTTTATCCATTTATGGGAAAAGCTTATATTGATTATATAGGGTGTGTGATTCCTGGAAATCATTCTGTCAAAGTAAACTAAAATGAAATAGAAGTTAGGAAACAAGTTCCAGCCGAATTGTTCTCGAGCTGAAGGATGCATGGAAGTACAAAGAATCAATCTGAAGAAACTTTTTCGTTTCGACGATCGATGTTCAACAAAGTAACATGGTAGCTAGAACAATCTGCAATCTCATTTTTTTTCTTCTCCCACTTGAATTACTTGAGTAACAAAATGCCTCTTATCGATCTGCAGTCTCTCGATCATCGATCATGTGACCAGATAAATCGGTCCGAAGGACTTCGTCCTGCGGGGTTGGTTCTGGTGGTCCAGGCTCATGTAAGGCACCTCACTCTCTTCTGCTCTTGTGGGGGTGAAGAGGAGCCTAGCAAGAAAGCGCCCCGATGCTGTGCGTCCCAGGCCATGCACCACACCCTCTCTTCCTCCATCTCCAGCTGATGTCGATGCTGTCTGGCCGACACTAGTACTCCCTCTGCCTCCATCTCCACACATAGATGCCGTGCCTCGAAGGCTACGGCCACAGCTCACTCTCCATCCATCTACAGATATCGGACCCGAGACCGAACCGCGCTTCGGATTCCAAGCACAACCAGCTCCACCTCCATCTCCCGATATCGGACCTGAGACCGGACCGCGCTTTCGATACGAAGCGCAACCAACTCCACCTCCGTCTCCAGATATCGGACCTGAAACTGGACCGGGCTTTGGATTCGAAGCACGACAACTCTTTGAGGTTTCGGTAGCAGCTTCAGGATGCGAAGCCGCGCGCTTTCTCTCTGACTTCCTCCAGAAGAAGAGGGATTGCTTCCATGATCTCTTTCTCTTCCTGTCCTCCATCACCGCCGATTTCTCAACTGAATTCGATGATGGTAGCCAGGATTTAGAATTTACCTCCGTTCTATGCTTTCTTGCTGCTTCTAACAACTGATCAAAGGACACTGATAAAAGTTAATGACATACTTAACACTGCTGTTTCAATTCCAACTAAGAACATATCGAAACCCCCCCTGAGTTTTTGCCCATTTTCACCTTACCCCCCTGAACTATCTAGGGGGGGTTAACCATTGACAAAAAAACACAAACATTTACCATTTTATGAACAAATTGAACTTGTACGGAGGGGGATAAGTGAAGATATTTATAGTACAAGGGGTATTTTGTTTGATTTTTTAGTTCAGGGAGGGTAAGATGGAAATGGGCAAAAGTTCAGGGGGGTTCATGTAATTTACCCTTTTTTAAGTATGCACTACTAATACTCCCGAATAACGAAATAGTAACCATGGAAACCAGTTCTATTGCTACCTTATCTCTCATTCCTTGGGTTTGGTTGAACTGTATTAGGACTCATAATTCAGAATACACACTTAATATGTGAGCACCATTTGTTAGGGGGTGGGTCTACATGATTGGGATCTTTATGGTTCAATCTACAATCGAACACTAGAGTTTACCCCTTGATCGCACGACATGACAGTTTGATAGAGTTTAATGAATCAGTTAGGAGATGACGGCTAGGGTTATCATGTTAGATATCCTCACACCTCAAAATCCGGGTCGTAAGGGGAGGTCCACATATGGTATATAAAGTGGGCATAAGGTGCCCCTTTTACCGATGTGGGACTAACTGGTAGACTTCCTCAACACCCCCCCTCAAGCGGAGCATGCGAAGGGAGGCACAATCGAAAGGGGCCGCACCCGGAGAAAGACGGTGAACCCAGCTCTGATACCATGTTAGGAGATGACGGCTAGGGTTTGGAGAGAATGAGAGTACTCTTCATTGAGGGACTAAACCCAATATATATACACCGTATTACATAGTAAACCCGACCCGACTGTATATGAAACCGACCCGTATGTATTATACATTAACAGAACCGCACGTCGACTATGTTTTAACTAAAAATTGAAGAATATGACTTGTATTGAGAACATTTGGGGAAGCCATAAGGAACGGTTCGCCTTATTTCTCTCTTTCTTTTTAGATGTAACAAAACAGTCTTTTGAATTGGTTAGCTTTTTGCAAGGTTTAATGAGAAAATCCAAATCGTAAGAGAACGAACGACGCCCCTTGCGATTGCAGTAAGACATGTTTAAAACAACAATGAAGGATCAAAGAAGTACGTACCTTCGAGAAATTC
Organism: Chamaelirium japonicum; assembly: GCA_947650365.1. Lineage (NCBI taxonomy): Eukaryota > Viridiplantae > Streptophyta > Magnoliopsida > Liliales > Melanthiaceae > Chamaelirium > Chamaelirium japonicum. Next base: position 1,094,111 of record CANTAL010000044.1, read on the forward strand.
TCGAGTGGAGGATAACCAAACTCATCGAGGCACCCCTCATCGTCTTTCAGGAAAACCGGAGATCCCTTCATCGTTCTCTGAAGCCCCTTACAAGAATCCAGTCAGTGATAAATGCTAAATACACAAGATTAAATCAGTGAAAGAGAAAAGAAATGTATATTATTCAATTAAGTCACCACCCATATACCTATCAAACATACACCTTTCTTAATGAATAAAAGTTGTGACAGAGTTCTGGGCTCTTATACAAATATTATAAAATCTAGGGTAAATTACACTTTGCCCCCTGAAGTATAGCCTAAAATCACTTAAACTCCCCCCCCTCGTACAATACCCATTTTTGTCACCTACTAAATTTCCTCTTAGGTAATTTGTATCTAATCAAAACTGAATTGGAGGGGTCAAAGTGTAGTTTATTAACCGTAGGGGGGTTAAATGATTTTGGGCCAAACTCCAGAGGGTAAAGTGTAATTTACCCTAAAAACTAGGGAAATTTTATTCATACCCCAAAAATCTGTAATTAGCCCCCGTATCCCTAGCGTTTCTCAATAACTTACTCAACAATCCTTTAATACCAACAATGCCCTTTTTTTATACACCAAACCCCAAAGCCCCTGCTCAGCGTCTTTTGTACCCCAACCCAACCCAATGTTCGTTTAACTTAGCCCACGCCCAACCCGTCAGGTTGTGCGGGGTGGGTTCGGGTTAACCCGCCCAAAGTCGGGTTGGGTTCGGGTTGGCCCGCCTAAGTTGCAGCTAGGGGTGGCAATGAGTCGTGTCGTGTCGGGTTCGTGTCGTGTCTAGTTTCGTGTCGTGTCCAAAACCCCTAGACCGGGACCCGACCCGTTTAACTAATCGTGTCTAGATCCTAAACCCGTACCCGACTCGCTAATAAACAGGTAGACACGATAAGACCCGTTTACCACCCGGATCTATTCAGTTGACCCGATCCGACCCAATCCGACTTGACCAGACCTGACCCGAAAGACCCACTGGTTTTATATATTATAGTATCGGATTGCTAGTAGACCCGACCCGACCCGACATGACCTATTGAATACTAAACGGGTCTTCCTGGGTCTACCGTGTCCAGACCCTAAACCCGGACCCGACCCGTTTAATAAACGAGTCTATCGTGTCGACCCGTTTACGACCCGAACCCGTTTAGCCTTGACCCAGACCCGCTAACTTCGTGTCGGGTCCTGTCGGGTCGAGGAGAAATAATTCGGGTTGGGTTCGGATTAGCCCGCCCAAATTCGGGTTGGGTTCGGGTTGGACTCGAGTTGGGTTCAGGTTGGCCCGCCCAAGTTGCAGCTCTACTTGTGCCTTCAAGTATCAGCCAACTGCATGGGGTTTATTTAAGAGTGGGGTGTATTCAAGAGTGCATATAATTGGGGTATATTTAAGGGGGTATGTGTTTGATTGGGGTATAATCAAGTTGGGGCAGACCATTTCACTGGAGTGTATTGAAGGTGGGGTGTAAGGGGGAAGGGTATTTTTGGGATAGGAATGGGGTATGAAAAAAAAAAATGGGGTGTATTCAAGTTTGTTGGAAATGGGGGCTAATTACAGATTTATGGGGTATGAATAATATTTCCCAAAAACTATCACTAGAATAGAATATATTTGTGGGCCAATTAATGGTTTTGTTTCCAATTGAGATAATATAGAAAACCATTAAGGAAATGCAAAACAGAGCCACAAGTAGGGCTGGCAATTTCGGACCCGACATGGAGTTAGCGGGTCTGGGTGATGGCTAAACAGGTTCTGGTCGTAAACGGGTCGACACGATAGACCCATTTGATAAACGTGTCGTGTCCGGATTTAGGGTCCGGACACGATAGACCCGAGAAGACCCGTTTAAAATTCAACGGGTCGTGTCGGATTGGGTCGGGTCGGGTTTACCCGCAATCCGATACTGTAATATATAGTATCAGCGGTTCTATCGGGTTAGGTCGGGTCGAGTCGGATTGGGTCGGATCGGGTCAACTGAAAAAACCCATGTGTAAATGGGTCTACCCGTTTATAAACAAGTCGGGTATGTGTTTAAGATCTGGACACGATGAGTTAAACGGATCGGGTCCGGGTCTAGAGGTTTTAGACCCGATCCGAAACTAGACACGACACGAACCCGACCTGACACGACCCCTAGCCACAAGACACAAAAACGGCCTTCTCATCGATGCATCACTTCCGACAAACCTTTCCCATGTCTTCTACTGAAAATGGTATAGAAACCACCACAGTTACAAACCTTCCCCTTGTCGTTCACTACGTGTCTCTTTCCTTTTTATTTTTTTTTACAAAAGTCACAATTTTATAAAAAAAATCTGATTTTTACATTAATCCTAATTTACTCATTTTAATCATGATTAATAATATTTTAATTTTATTATATATCGCTAAAAAAATTTATTGAAATATCTATATATAAATATATTTTAAAATTCTACTATTTGTTCTCTGACTCTTTTTCGATTTTACAGCTTCTCCTCTAGCCGATTTTTTTTCTAATTTCTGATTTCATAACTATGTGTGTTGCAAGGAACAAGATTTGAGAAACATTTACATTGAAAACATTCGGAGAAGCTACTATAACATTAATACAAACATTAAGTCAACAAAATCAAGAGGTAAATCTTGCGTGCTATTTATTTTTCTTAGCAAATAACAATGAAGAATAGGTAATTAAGTACCTTTGAGAAATTCTCGTGTGGATGATAACCAAACTCATTGAGGCATCCATTGTCATCTTTTGGGAAAATGGGAGATCCCTTCATCCTTCTCTGAAACCCCTCAAAAGCTCACAAATCAATGGTAAATGCTAAATAAACAAATAAGAAGATATTGAAAGAGAAAACAATCAAATATCCAACCAATTCAATCACCACCCATGAAAGAATCACCAAGCACACAATATTAGTTTCCAATGGAAATGAACAAAACCCAACAACCAGATTAGATTTCCAGAGAGAAAGAGAGAGAGAGAGAGAGAGATCTAGAGAGAGAGAGAGAGAGAGAGAGAGAGAGAGAGAGAGAGAGAGAGAGAGAGAGAGAGAGAGAGAGAGAGAGAGCTAGGTATCTTTCTTACCTAACAAATCAGACCATGCAGATGAAAAGAAGATGAGTGTCTGTATCAATTGAAGATCGAGGAAGAGAAATAGAAAGATTTGATTTTGATTTGGTTTTACCTTGAAGCAACCAAAGCAATGGGTTTGATGAGCTTGGCCTCGGTGGGGATGAGTTGTGAGGGAATTTAAGGCCGCCTAAATAGACTACTGCCGACCAATAATGAGCTTTCCTTACGTTATGGGGAAGAGGTTTGAGGCCTTGGAGTGAACGAGTAGCCGGCGAATGTTGTCGGGGGTTAACGTTAGGATGTCGGCTACTCACCTTACGATTTACCCTAAATGCCCTTTGTTTTCATCTCTTTTTCCTCAGATCTAGTGGGGGGTGTATTTGTAATTTTCTGGGGGTTCGTGAGAGATGCATTGGCACGTGCGTGGGAAGGTGCATGTAGGGATGGCAACGGAACAGGCTAAATGGAAAACCCAACCCGATCCGACCCTATTGAGTTGGGTTTACGAAATAAGCAGGTTTAGAATAGAGTCGGGAGTAGCATACCCCGACCCGACCCAATCCGATTACATATATATTATTTCTTTTGATGTTTGATAATTTAGTCGGATATAGTTTAATATCATATTTTGATGTTTGACAACTCACGTATTTTGTTTATAAAATTTCTAGAATCTAAAATATATCTGATTTAAATATCAATATGTTTATAGTGTTTAACTGGTTGTAAATTTGTAGTAAGTTATACATTTTCACTATAGTACATATGTTTAAGTCATTCAATGTTTATATATTTAACAAAAATATTGAAATTATTGTTTTATGTTATAATGAATTTAGATCTCAATATCAATATGTTTATTGTTTCTCTCAACAAAAATAAATTTGGTTCAAACTATACACAGCTAGTTTGGACTTATCCTGCATAAACATAATTGGGATGGGACGGGACGGATTTGGGTTTTTACTAGTGTTAGTGGGACGGGTTTGGGATTGATTATTCAAACCCAACACGGTTTTGGGCTGGATTTGGAATATGATATTCCTTAACAGGACAGGGTCGGATAGGTCAACCCGACCCGTTGCCATCCCTATGTGCATGATATGGTGCTGGCAGAAGATCACGGTGGTAGAAATGGATAATGTCATGCTACTTATCAGCCGGCCTCTCACCTTATAAAACATGGCCTCCATGTCTGTTCTCTTCTCTATTTCGTTTCTTTTTTCTTCATTGGTAGAAAGCTACATTCCATTTACATTAAGTAAAGGTTGCACATGTGATGCATGTCACACACACACACACACACACACACACACACACAGAGAGAGAGAGAGAGAGAGAGAGAGAGAGAGAGAGAGAGAGAGAGAGAGAGAGAGAGAGAGAGAGAGAGAGAGAGAGAGAGAGAGAGAGAGAGAGAGAGAGAGAGAGAGAGAGAGAGAGAGAGAGAGAGAGAGAGATGGGATTGTTGAGGGTTTAAGAGGGGGTTGAAAACTGTGGCCTTGGTCAAGGGTTCGAATAACGGAATAATTTCTACGGCTAATTTCTTCTTGCTATGTAGTGGTGGGTCTTTTTTTGGCCCTAGTGTCGAGCTATCCTACATGTGGAGTTATTAAAAACCAGGGTGTTTTTCTCACTTATACGTCAAGTTTTGATCATTGGTCTATCTTGTGTTGGTGCACTAGGAGGCAGGGCCGACTCAATACCAGACTACCAATTTAGACTTAAGGTGAAAACTCTAACTAGATATTAATATAAATTTTTTTAATTAAATTAATTATAAAGCACAAAGTTTTTATTTCATTTGCGGAGTTAGATTTTTATTTGATATGAAGTTTTGGGGTATTTAAATGGGTTGAGATCTTTTTTCTTATTGGGTATTTAAGTAGGCTTGGACCTTGGGGGGTCTACTTATCACATGAAGCCCTAGGCGACCGCCTTAAGCTTATTGGTTTTATGGTCGAGTCGACCCTGCTAATAGATGATGTACTAACCACTGTGGTGATCATTTTTAAAATAAGAAGAAGAAAAAAAAAAAGATAGAGGAAGATACAGGTACTGTTCCCTATCCCCCCTTTTCCAAGGTGTTTGGGGTTGGGGGGGGGGGGTGGGTCCAAAAAAACCCCGCAATTTTTAAATGTAGGAGGGGGCAACAATGAATATTCAAATCTATTATGCACAGTAAAGTCCTAGCTAGGGCCCAAGAGTCACCACTTGGGTGTATGACTGCATTGCCATCGGAGAAGGCCCACTTGGCCCATAGAAGTCGCTACCACAACAAGCAAGAGCATGCCACACCGCTCACGAAAATGGCCCACCAGGTGCCATGAAATCGCCGGACGAACGAGCACGCCACACCAAGCACGATAAGGGCCTACATGGCACCTAGAAATCGCAGTACAAACAACCGTGGAGCGAACTTTCCCTCAAGACCGTTGTGCCTTGTTTGCATGAGCAAATCCAGGCCGTTGATGTCATATGAAAAAATAATAAATAGCAGCTGCTGATTGTCTCCCCCCATTTCAATCTCTGGATCTCATTGAACCCTGGCTCTAGCGCCCTGTCCTCTGACCGCCTGTCCAGCAAAAAAAAAAGCAACCGAGAGCGCTTCATCGAACCTAGAATGGATATCAAACCCTGAATGATGCACACTAGAAAGGAGGGGTTGGAAGGATTGCAACATAGCTAGGCAATCCTTTATGATGGGAGATTAATCTTTGGGATTCTTGATGCTATCAATCGTAGCCACTGAATCTCCATCGAACCATAATGTCCTAACAGAGTTTAACTCCTTGATTGATTTATTCCATCTCATAAGGCTCTGCTTTAGTATAAACTACCAATTTTCATTTTTCCAAGGTATATTTCCTAGGGGTGGCAATGGGTCGGATCGGGTCGGGTTCGTGTCGTGTCTAGTTTCGGGTCGTGTCCAAAACCCCTAGACCAGGACCCGACCCGTTTAACTAATCGTGTCTAGATCCTAAACCCGTACCCGACCCGTTTAAAAACGGGTAGATCCGTTTACTACACGGGTTTACTCAGTTGACCCGATCCGACCCGACCTAACCCGATAGACCCGCTGATACTATATATTACAGTATCGGATTGAGGGTAGACCCGACCCGACCCGACCCGAATCGTTGAATTTTAAACGGGTCTTACCGGATCTACCGTGTCCAGACCCTAAACCCGGACCCGACCCATTTATTAAACGGGTCTATCGTGCCGACCCGTTTACGACCAGAACCCGTTTAGCCCTGACCCAGACCCGCTAACTTCGTGTCGGGTCTGCCGTGTTGGGTCCGAAATTGCCAGCCCTAATATTTCCCATCTAAGGACTTTGCCATCACAGTTAGATCGTTGCCATAAACCCAGCTCTGCTACTCCATTATGACCACTGACAGCCCCAGCAAAATTTAGACAACAGTGTGGTTTTGGACAAAATCGAAACCACAACGAAAAACACCGAACCGCCACACCGAAACAGTATCACAATGTGATGGTTTATCATTATGTAAGACAAGAAACCCTATCAAAAACTATAAGTTACAGGATAATTTACATAAAACCCTAACTCCCTACCATAAACCCTAATTCACAAGAAGCCCTAGCCACCCCATGATGCGCTGACATAAATAGTTCGCTCGATACTTACACATACTTGAATTTATAGGGAGCATGATACTAGCACATGCTTAGATATATGATCCGGCGACCGACTTCTAGGGTTTCAATGATAAAAGAAATGGGGATTTAGGTTTTACACGACTACTTGGAATTCCGATAAACCTTGGAGATTATTTCGAAACTTCCATATTCTAATGGGTGATCTAATAGGCGAAGATAACAACTGCACAGGGAAATCACGAGAAAATCAACTGTTGCTCGTCAAAATAGGAGGAGCTAACCTTTTTAGGGACGCAATGAGAGAAAATGGATGCAGTAGTATGACTACTTGCAGTTTTGGCGAACTCAATAAATGATTCTTGGATCTAATGGGCAATGAACTCTAAGGATGCACAAAGAAATCAACTACTGATCGACGATATGGAGAAATTGAGGTTTTTTAAAATTCAGGTACTTCAGTCAGAAACAAAAAAAAGTGGCCAGAAAAGTAATGCATAAAGCAACCGGGTCCATTCCCAACAATACGTGTGAGTTGGGGATCATTTTGGAAAAAAACCTCTAAAATTAACCCTGAGACCACCACTCATCCAATGCCGGAACTGATTGATAAACATTCGACGGTTAAAACAGTTATAAATCTGCATTAAACAAAAAAGTATAGAGCCTAATACTCCATAGAGAATATCTTGAACAATTTTAACACCAGGTTGTACAGTATTTACTCACCTCCTTTCAGTTTGATATCAAGGGCCTTTACAACTACAAGAGAAAGATGCCCTCCATTGGGCAAAGAAGGATATTGCTGACTTTAGGTTATCAAGGGAGGAAAGAGAAAAAATTCATGGACAAGGGGGAGCTAAAAATCGGTCAAAATCAACAATACAATCATCGCATATGCAAGAAGAAAGAAGATTGAGATCTGGATCAAGAACTTTGGGTTTTCCCTCAGTCCCGGGGTTGCGACTGATCTGCAAAATTGAAAGAAAAAAAAAAATTTGCTTCCATCAGGATGGGAAGAGAATATCAGGTCTAAAAGACTGTATCAAGGAGACAATTATGAGGTGGAAGCGCTTACCTGGCAATACGCTGAGAAAGCCGTTGGAAGGGCAAACTCTGGATGAAGACAACACCGGGTCCGGTTAGAGACGTGGTTATCTGGTTGTCGCCCTGCAACGCAACAGCAAGAGTACTACTTTGAATGCCTGAGCTGGCATTTGGTTTGACAATGCAGGAGTCGAGTGATGATCAAACTCACCCCAAACACCACCCTCCTAATGGTATTGAAGTTGTTCACTTGAAAATTGATGGTGCTCGTCACGGCAACTATGCAGGCAGCATCAACAACCAGAACTTCCCCCGCATCAAGTATCTTCTGTACGACTAACAAATGGATTGCCAAAGAGCGTTGGTATAAAAAAGAAAAGATGATCAAATAACATGCTTTTCAAATATACAGTAGGATCTCCGGTATATAGTATCTTGATATAAAATAATCTCTCCGACATATAGTATATTGATAATAAAATAATCTCTAATAACAATTTTTTTTCGGATGAACCAACTTGTTTCCATAGTATGATAGGTACAACCATTAGATGTCGGCATCATCATCATCCAAGTTTTACCCCATCGAGATGAGGTTAATTATAGAGTACAACCCTAATCATAGTCACAAAAAACTCCGACTTATTGAAAAAGTCGTTTTTAAAACTCAAACTTAACATATGCCGAAAAATTGCTAATTTTTAACACCGACTTATTTAAATCAGCAAAATTGCCAATTTCTATCGTGAATTTCTCAAAAAGTCACGATTTACTCGACAAATTTGGTCATAATGAATCCTTTAGAAAATGAAGTGAACATACAACAAAATGTGATACAAATTTGGGATTTGATGCTATTGATGAGTTGATGAATTCTACCTAGGATTTTATAGAATTTTTATCTTTTGGTCAATAAATCATGAACATATTGGGTTTTGTAATATTGTAGTTTTATTTATGAATCTTAATTAGGATGATGATGCTTTTATTAATGGCTTGTTACCTAGTATTATTATATTTATATTTATGAATTATGAATGTCTTATTTACTTAAATATAGACCAGAAAGTTAAAAGAATTTTTAATATATTAAATATATATTATTCAGTGTAGTTAAGGCGAGCCGAGGCGCCCGCCTGAGACCAAGGTTTAAAATCACAACCGATACCGGTATGTACCGATTTTGAACGAGCCGAGTCGAACCTTTGGGACCGAAACCAGGACTGAACCGGCTGGTACCAAACCGAATCGGTCGAGTCAGGTAGGTACCGACCGGTACGAACCGGTACCGACCGGTACGAACCGGTACCGACCGGTTCAGTACTTGTCCGACTAAATTAGTGGGGTGAGTGGGTTTTGGCTGTTTTTTCTTTCCCTTTGATTCCTCCCTCCACATAGGCTGCACATGCTCCGGCATGGGGGGGGGGCATTATCTTTGATTTAAAAGTAAGAGGGGGAGGAGTTAGAGGCTATATAATCCCCCCCCCCCCCCCAACCCATATCATTTCACCTCACCAAGTCACCAATACTAATACCATCACCACTCCACCACTCCATAACCCACAAACCAGCAAGAAAAAAGAGGAGAGAGAGAGAAGAGAGGGAAGAAAGAGAACAGAAAAAAAAAAGATAAGAGAGAAGAGAAACGAGAGAAACGAGAGGAGATAAAAAAAAGAAGAGAAAAGTGACTCAAGAGAGGAAGAGAAAAGAAAGAAGAGCTCGAGGAGTCGAGGTGACGCCGACGACCCTCTCTTATCTCTCGACCTATTCACTTTGACGAGGCGACGAGCAGCACGAGCCGAGTCGATGAGGCGACGAGCAGCACGAGCGACACGACCTATTCACTTTGACGAGGTGACGAGCGGCACGAGCACGAGCAACACGAGCCGAGTCAGCCGACATGTAAATTTCTTTCATTTTCATCTCACTTTCTATCTCTTGTTTCTCTCCTCTCTTCTCTCTTATGTGTTTCTCTCTCTCACTTTCTCTTTTCTTTCTTTCTCTCGTTCTCTTTCTCTTTCTTCTCTTTCTGAGATAAAAAAGGAAGAGAAAGAGGAGAGAAAGAAAGAAAAGAAGGGGGAGAGAGAAAGTAAGAGATAAAAAAAGAGAAAACGAGAAAGAAAGAAGCAAGAAAGAGAGAAAAAGAAGAGAAAACGAGAAGAAAGAGAAAGAAGCGAGAAAGCGAGAAAGAAAGAAGCAAGAAAGAGAGAAAGAAGAGAGAAAAAGTGAACTGAAAAGAAGAGAGGAAAGAAATAAAGAAAAGAGAAGAAAGAAAATATAAAGAAAGAAGAGAAATAAAGAAAAGTGAAAGCGAGAAAGAAGAGAATACGAGAAGAAAGCGAGAAAGAAAGAAGCAAGAAAGAGAAAGAAAGAAACAAGAAAGTGAGGAAGAAAGAGAGAAAGTGAGCTACAAGGAAGAGAGGAACGAAATAAAGAAAATAGAAGAGAGAAAATATAAAGAGAGAGAGAAGGAAGGGAGAAAGTGAGAAAAAAGAAGAGATAGGAAAGAGAAACAAAGAAGAGAGCAAAAGAGAAAGAGAGACAATTCAATTAAATTAACCATAATAATTAGAATTATAATTAAAATTTTTTTTTTGTTTGCTAATGCTTATTAATTTTTTGACTTGATAATGGCACCAAAATCGAAAGAGATAGATGATGGATGGTTACATTGCATATATACCATACTTGTCGTACGGCCCGTATGGATATAATCCACTACCAGGCCCACCATCATCATATTACCGAGATCCTTATCAAATGATGTTTCCAGAGCCAGAGAAATCGCAAGGAATATACGGAGATTCTTCATCCTCCTACGACTACGGAGCCTATGGTTATAGTATTCAGCAGGACCAAAACATTGGCTACTCAATCTTCGGTTATTCCGAGCCTTCCGACGGTTCTTACTACCAGCACTACTCGACACCAACTCCAAATGAAGAAGCAGAAGAAGTTGGTCGCAATAATAATCTGTGGAACTTCCGAGTTCTGAATCTTATGATCTGAGCCAGCCAGCCAGATAAGGTGAGTATATAATTTTAATATATTGATAATATGTGGAACACTGAAATTTATTGTATTGTAAATTTATAATAAAAAAAATCAAAACTTTAAAATATTGTTTTATAAAACCTTTTTTAACTTCGCCAAGGCCGGTCCCAAGCCCGGATAAAGGAGGAAAAAAGGATATAGGAAATTAGGAATTAGTAACTTAGGTGTGAGTGTGTGACCATGTGACTGTATGAGTCGTGTGACTTATGGCTAGTGAGTTTTGTGTCTCAGACTACTCAGTTAGATCTCTACTGTCATCATTCACTTCGAGAAATGGTGATTCGATAATAGTTGACAAGTTCATCAAGATTCTAGTCATACACCTCGAGGAGTGGTGCTAGTGAATCTTGATGAATCCAAGACTCTGAAGTTATAAGTCCTAAAACTCATAAGTCATAACTTCATAAATCATAATTCATAAGTCATAAGACTCATAACTCTAAAATCCTAATTTCTAAACCAAAGAGCCTAAAGCCCTAAACAGTCCTGACCGTAAAATTTTTAAAAGGCTAAAACTAACCCTAAGGTCCCTAAAGGGCCTAAACTAGCCTAAAGTAGTCTTATATTTATTTTCTAACTTTTTATATTTATTTTCTAATTTTCTAAAATTTTTAAAGATTTTTTTTACAATTAAAAAAAATGACCGGTACCGATTTAATAGGAACCAGCCGATACCAGTATGAATTGGCCGGTTCGAACCAGTTCGGCATCGGCCTATACCGGTACCGGTATCCGAGTTTTAAACCTTGCCTGAGGCGAGAGGCGAGGCAAGGCTAAGGCGCCTTGCCTAAATCGAGACGGGAGCTGGTATATAAGTCGGAGCGAGACGCCTGCCTTGCACCGTGAGGTGCTCGTGGCGCGAGGCGAGAAGGCGCTCGCCTCATTTAATCGATGGTTTAGATTAAAGTCAAAACTGAATCACATCTGTTCTTTTGCATGCCATTTGGGGTTGAGTGTGATTCACCGGTCGAGCTGGGTGTAAGTGTGTAATGGACGGTTGTGATTCAGCTTTGGCTTTAACCTATCTGACCATATGAGGTTATAACCTCAAGATCACGTAGCCCGTGAACTCGAAACTTCTACAATTCCACTTCCTCGCAACATAGCGATCAGCCCGATCAAGTTAGGGTTTCAAGGTTGGGGCCACGGACCGCCTTCAAAACTTTATTTTCTCTCAGTTTTTTAATTTAGTTTTTTATTCAATTGTATAGTGTCATAATTCTTTATATGTTTACTTCGCATCTTCAAATCACATTTTTTTCATCTTAATTGCAGACATCCAAGACTAGATTTCAATCTTAATTACAGAAATCCAAGCCTAGATCTCAATCTTAATTGCAGAATCCAAGCCTAGATCCCAAGATGAGGATGATATAGATTATAGAACTTGATGATGATGAGTTTTATTGATATTTGATGGCATATGCTATATAATTATACGAATTTGTTTCAACTAGTTATTATATATATATATATATATATATATATATATATATATATATATATATATATATATATATATATATATATATATATAGTAGTGATACATTGCGGCTGGTAACGTGCGACACCCCCTTCCGGGGTATTTTCGGATTTTTTTTTTGGGGGTTGATCACCTACCCTTGGATTGGACACACAAAAAATTTCAGCCCGATCCAAGACCTATAGGCCGTCCAAATGTGTTGATCAAAATGGCAAAAAAAATGAACGACTGATAAAAGATCAACACATTTGGACGGCCTACAAGTCTTGGATTGGGCTGAAATTTTTTGTGTGTCCAATACAAGGGTGGGTGATCAATCCCAAAAAAAAAAATTCCGAAAATACTCCCGAAGGGGGTGGCCGCACATTACCTGGCCGCAATGTATCACTATTCTATATATATATATATATATATATATATATATATATATATATATATATATATATATATATTGTTAAGATGTATTAGTGTATATACATACACTTAGGGTATATATGACTCACATGTATTCACCTTATATTGGCTATTTTGGCCTAATGAGAGATTCATTCCATTCTCTCCCCAAACCCTAGCTTTCCTTCTCTATCTCTCTCTCTTCCTCTAGGGTTTGTCACATGGTATCAGAGCGAGGTTGATCGCCGGCGTCGTCTACGGCTCCCTTGTCTCCTCTAGGTGATCAGATCCCAGGATCATACCATCTACAGCTCCCTTGTCTCGAGGTGATCAGATCCCAGGATCCTGCCCCGAGCGCTCGAGTGCCTGATCAGATCCCAGGATCAAATCCCAGGATCCTGGCCCGCGCGCTCGCGTACCTGATCAGATCCCAGGATCCCGTCCCGCGCGCCTGCACTGCTCCGCGATCCAGCCCCGCGCGCGCCTGCCCTGCTCCCGCGATCCAGCCCCGCGCGCGCCTGCCCTGCTTCGCGATCCCGCCCCGCGCGCTCGCTCCGCTCCTGATCCCGCGCACCTGATCCCGCGCGCTCGCTCCGCGCACCTGATCCCGCGCGCCTGCCCTGCTTCGCGAGCCTTCTCCGTCCCTTCAGAAGAGTTTAGCAGCAGAAGCTCTCAAACCCGGCAAGGTGAAAGCTCTTAGGCGGCTACTACCTCTGCTTCTACCTCCACCGTCAAGGTGAAAGCTCTCAAACCGTCCAGAACTTCTGATTCAGGCCCTGCGCCCCGCACTTGCTCGCGATCCAGCCCCGCCGCTAGCTCCTCGAGCCATGTCCTCGACTTCCTCGATGACGACTCCGCCGTCTCATCCGGTGCCTCCCTATGAGATTCCACGAGATTTCCTCCCGCTCGCCACCGACTTTCTTCTCCAAGAAGCCTCCGACTGGCCGGCATGGTCCGCCACGGTGGAATCCACCCTTGAGGGTCGCAATCTTCGAGGACACCTTGATGGTTTTTCCGCACTTTCTGCTTCCGATGTAGAATACGGTCCCTGGCGCCTTCGCGATCAGCGCATCAAGGCCTACCTTGTTGCCTCTGTGGATCGTTCTCTTCGCCGGGACATGGTTGGGCTTGCCACTTCAGCAGCGATTTGGGGACAGCTCACTGCTCGCTTTGTTGAGAAGAGCGGAGCACGTGAGTATCAGCTTCTCACACAGGCCCAGTCGGCACAGCAGGGCGAGTTGACGGTCCAACAGTTTTATTGTCAGATGCGCTCATATTGGCGTGATCTTCAGGATCTCGCTCCCGTTCCTGACCCGTCTCGTGCTGTCGAGTATCAGCTCTACCGGGAGCGCCTTCAGCTCTATCAGCTCTTCGCTGCCCTATGACCAGAGTTCAGTGCTCTGGCCGGTCAGCTTCTTCACCGGGACAGCCTTCCACGTCTTGATGAGGCTGTGGCTGAGCTCGTCGCTGAGGAGACTCGTATGCGTACTCTTGCCTCCAGGGCCTTACCTCTTCAGGGTGTTCTTGCTGCTGCCCCGCCGCCGGTCTCAGGACCACCAGCTAATCCCTCCCATGGTCGACCGTTCTGCACTCACTGTCAGACACCGGGCCACTTCGTGGACACTTGCTTCTCACTGCATCCAGAGAAGCGTCCCACCTACAGAGATCGAGGTCGAGGACGAGCTCGCGGTCGTGGTCGCCCTGTTCCTACTGCTGCTGCTGCCTCTTCTGTCACAGCTGGCGACCTACAGTCTATTCGTGAGGAACTAGCTCAGCTTCGCCTCTCTCAGCAGTCTGCCGCTCCTCCTGGATCTTCCAACGCCTCAGCCTTCTCTGCCTCTTCCGGTAGTCCCATTGTTTGGATCCTGGATTCGGGCGCCTCACACCACATGACTCCCGATGCCTCTCTGCTCACTGCTTGTCAGCCTGCGATGCACCTGCCACCGATCCACACTGCAGATGGTTCTCGCTTAGCCATCTCACAGTCTGGATCCATTACTTCAGCCTCCGCTCCTGCTTGCCATCTCTCATTATCTTCTGTGCTCCATGCTCCCACACTCCACATGCACCTGATTTCTGTTAGTGATTTATGTGACTCTGGCTGCTCTGTGACATTTACCCCTTCCTCTTGTTCTGTGCAAGATCTGCGTACTGGCCGACCGATTGGAGCAGGTCGTAGGGCAGGCGGACTCTACCAGATGGAGTTTCTTGACTCTTTGGATCCGCCATCATCTGGGTTTTGTGGAGTTGTCTCTCCTACTGCCGACCTGTGGCATAGGAGGCTAGGTCATGTGTCGGAACCACGACTTAAGAGATTACTCCATTCTGGAGCTCTAGGTCGTGGTCCTTTTTCATCTTTATCTACTTGTACTGGCTGCAAGCTCGCAAAAGTTGCTGCCCTTCCCTTTTCATCCAGTACTTCTCAGAGCTCTGCTCCTTTTGATCTTGTTCACTCTGATATCTGGGGCCCCTCTCCTCTCCCTTCTATGACTGGATATTTATATTATGTTTCGTTTGTGGATGATTATAGTCGCTACACGTGGGTCTACCTTCTTCGCCGTCGATCGGATATTCTCCAAGTCTATAAGGACGTCACCTCCATGATTCACACGCAGTTTAGTCGGCGCATCAAGATCTTTCGATCTGATTGTGCCATTGAGTATCTATCTACCGCTATGCGCAGCCTTATTCAGTCCCATGGGACTATTTTCCAGCACTCGTGTCCTCACATCCATGAGCAGAATGGTGTTGCTGAGCGCAAGCATCGCCAGATTCTTGCGACTACTCGTGCTCTCCTTCTTTCTGGTTCTGTTCCTCGGCGCTCCTCACCTCAGTCCAGCTCATTAACATCACTCCTTCGTCAGTTCTTCCGGACGACTTATCTCCTCATGAGCGTCTCCTCTCTACCACTCCTGACTACAGCCCTCTTCGCACTTTTGGGTGCACCTGTTTTGTTCTTCTTCCTCTCCATGAGCGCACAAAGCTGTCTGCACAGGCAGCTAAGTGCATTCTTCTTGGGATCAGCACTGAGCACAAGGGGTACCGCTGCTATGACCCTGTTGCTCAGGATTCGCCCTACTACTCTCCTTTGTCGAGGATTCGCCCTACTACTCTCCTGAAGCTCAGGATCTCACCTTCCTCGAGGTCTCTTCTCCTCCATCATCGACATCTATGCCTCCCTCGTCGGCCTCTCTAGTTTCCCCGACACCGTCGGCCCCTTCCCCACCTCCAGCTCCCTCGGCACCACGGGATCCTTTGCTAGTTGTTTCCCCAGCGTCTCCAGGGGACTCCTCCGAGGCTTCCTCCTCTCTGCCCGTGCCTCTCTCTCCTCCCCGGGTTGTCTCTCCATTTCCTCAGGTCTACTCTCGCCGGCCTACCCCTGTGTCTCCGTGTCCTTCCTTCTCAGTGGATGCCGGCTCTCCTGCTGTTGAGGTCACTCCTAGTCTTTCGCCTCCTGTGCCTGCTCCGTCGTTGCCAGTCGTGGATCCAGGCTCGCCTCGCTACCCTTCGCGCCAGCGTCACCCGCCTGACCGTTTTAGCCACGACACTGGCCCTCCTGATCGTTTTGGCTTTGCCTCTGTATGCAGTTACTCGCCCCAGTTTACTGCCTTTCTTACTGCTGTGCACGCAGATCAGGAGTCCCGATCCTACTCTGAGGCAGTTCAGTTTCCTCAGTGGCGTCAGGCTATGGATGAGGAGTTTCAAGCCTTTCAGCAGACTCATACCTGGGATGTTGTCCCTCTGCCCTCTGGCGTTAAGCCTGTCAGCTGCAAGTGGATTTATAAGGTCAAGCACCGCCCTGATGGATCCATTGAGCGTCACAAGGCTCGGGTAGTGGCTCGTGGATTTACTCAAGAGTATGGCGTTGACTACGAGGAGACCTTTGCTCCGGTGGCTCAGATGACCACCGTTCGCACTCTTTTGGCAGTTGCAGCTGTTCATCGATGGGCCCTTCTTCAGATGGACGTGAAAAATGCCTTTCTCCACGGTGACCTGTCTGAGACTGTCTACATGGATCCTCCTCCTGGTCTCCGTGTTCCTTCTCAGCACGTATGTCGTCTTCGTTGGGCCATTTATGGGCTCAAGCAAGCTCCTCGTGCCTGGTTTGAGCGGTTCCGCCGTGCTGTCCGGGAACTTGGTTATGCAGAGAGCAGTCAGGACCATTCTCTGTTTGTCAGGTCGTCCCCGCAGGGCCGGGCGATTCTACTGTTATATGTGGACGACATGATCATCACTGGAGATGACTCTGCTGCGATTGCTAGTCTTCAGCAGCACTTGAGGAACCAATTTCAGATGAAGGATTTGGGTACGCTTCGCTATTTTCTTGGTCTTGAGGTAGCATACAGTACAGATGGCATTCTGCTCTCTCAGCAGAAGTACCTTTCAGACATCCTTAGTCGTGCTGCCCTCACAGATGACCGCACAGTAGACACCCCTCTTGAGCTTCACTCGAAGCTATGTCCTACAGATGGAGTTCCTCTTTCAGATCCCACTCGGTACAGGCAGATTGTGGGACAGCTCGTCTATCTCTGCATCACTCGGCCTGACATTGCACACGCTGTCAGCATTGTCAGTCAATTTGTTGCAGCTCCACACTCAGTTCACTACGGTGCTCTTCTTCGGATCCTCCGGTACCTCAGAGGGACAGTTACTCGCTCTTTGTTTCTGTCGTCGTCCTCCTCTCTCAGACTTAGAGCCTACTCAGATGCAGACTGGGCTGGAGATCCGACTACACGCCGCTCCACCACTGGTTACTGTTTGTTTCTCGGCGACTTTTTGATATCCTGGCGCAGCAAGAAGCAGAAAGTGGTGTCTCTCTCTAGCACTGAGGCTGAGTACAGGGCCATGGCCTCCACTACTAAGGAGATAGTTCACCTTCGACGTCTCCTCAGTGATCTCGGTGTTGCTTTCTCCGAGCCTACTCCACTTCACTGTGATAACCGGAGTGCTATTCAGATTGCTAGCAACCCGGTTTTTCATGAAAGGACAAAGCACATCGAGATTGACTGTCACTTCGTACGACAGGAGTATGAGGCCATGACAATCTCACTACCTTTCATTCCCTCAGCAGAGCAGATCGCAGACTTCTTCACGAAGTCACATCCTACACCACGTTTTCGGTCTTTGATTGCCAAACTCTTGGTGCATGATCCACCCTGAGTTTGAGGGGGGGTGTTAAGATGTATTAGTGTATATACATACACTTAGGGTATATATGACTCACATGTATTCACCTTATATTGGCTATTTTGGCCTAATGAGAGATTCATTCCATTCTCTCCCCAAACCCTAGCTTTCCTTCTCTATCTCTCTCTCTTCCTCTAGGGTTTGTCACATATATATATATATATATATATATATATATATATATATATATATATATATATATATATATATATATATATATATATATATATATATATATATAACTTTTTGCATGCCTTATTTCAAGCAGGCGCTCGCCTCGCCTCTCACCTCTCGCCTCAGGCGCTAGTAAGGTTGAGTACCTTGAGTCCACTTGAACGTCTTGACTAAACTGATATTATTCTGATTTTTAACTACCGTATTTCTTCAAAATTTTCCTTCTTTACCGATTTTTTTCAAATTTCACCCTAGCCGATTGAATCCCGAACCCGATTTTATCCGTTTTTTACATCAACCGAATTATTGCCGAACACAAACTTGGTGACTATGACCCTAATTAAGACTTTATAAAAGCTTGACAAGATATTTCCAACTAACGGTAACCTAACATCAACCCTCTAAGATTGGCGTCCAAAACCTAACCAAAGCAACTAGACAAGAGGAGAGCCTGCCTAGAAACCTTACATGGCCAGTTGGCAGGTAGGGAGGGAGACATAATTTAAGCTCATGCAGCCATGTAGCAAGATGAAAGAATTATTGCAACATTTAAGCATCCAGTACTAAAAATATTCACCAATAAATAACGTCTTAAATAGTGTAGGAGAGAAATATGTTCAAGTATAATCCACTTGCTATGGTGTCTTTTTCCTTCAGAAATTAATGAGTGCTACAACAATAGTAAATTGCTCGAGGCGATGATTTTTCGTAATACTCTTGGTGGAAATGGATTTTCATTAAATACTTTTTTAGTAAATGCGCACTCACCAATAGAGGAATAGGGTGCTGGCTCACTGATCATGTTAATGTTTAATTATGTAAAAGATAGGGAAATAGTTCCAATAATGGTGGATGAAAATATGAGAGAATATGAACAGAGGATCAAAAAATGTGGCATTCAAAGAATTGTTGACTACATTTTACATTGTCCTCCGTAAATTAGAAAAGGGTTCACAATCAATCATGATCTTATTCAAATGTGAACACGTAACGAATAGCAAGACTTGAATGAGATTAACTCTCTTTTACACCATAGTAATTGGGAGATACGAACTTTTTGCGTACATCCTGCAAAAGGTCATATAGAACTGTACTCATATAAAATAATAAGACAAGAGTCAACTTTTTGTAGGGAAGTGTTCTAAAAAGGAGTGGTGAAAAGATATTAGATCCTTGTATGATCCAGGTGTTGCCTCTTTAAAAGAGCATTATAGGAGGATGTAACTGTTTTACATGCAAGTGCAGCGAAGAAACTAAGATGTGTGATTGTTCGATTAATCTTCTTAAGTTAATGGGGCATATGATTATCATTGTTCTTTCTGAAGATTCAAATAGCAGCTTTACTAGCTGCTATACCAGTTCTAGATATTGCAATTAAGTGTTTTTTCCTGTCAAAACTAATATAATCATATTTATGTTGTGATTATTAGGTATTCGAGGACTAACTGTAGAAGGGAGAACCCAACGTCCAATATTTTACCATTTCGCTAAATGACAGGTGAACTTGGTCAATGCTGACCAACACAAATATCAAAATTTATGTTAATAGACAGACAATGGAATTCAAATATTTCCTAATGTATCACCGAGACTGAGACAGCATTGTGTAACATCAAAAGTGCTCACTATTTCATTCTGTTTCTTAATGCTAGAGAAAAGGAGAAAGATGTTTATCCTACAAGTCTTGTGACACAAGACAAATTTTATGGCTTTGGCTAATCTGCGAAAGAGTTCTTCACAAAATCGTTCTAATTAGTTAATTGACAATAAAATGATTAGCGTGCATGTGCATGATGCTACTAGTATAACTTTTTTTCATTATTTTAACAGATTCATGCAAATAATTTCCATAAAAAGATCCAACAGGCCTAACTATCTGTTATATATCAAGCCAGCGACTAATTATGATGCCTTATTCCAGCAACATTAGATAAATTAACTACTACTATATGATAAGAACTCTGCATCTTTGTAATGGTACTTGTGGGAAGAATGAACTAGAAGTGCGGGGGGGGGGGGGGGGGGGAGAGAGAGACCAGATCCACCAGCAACAAGGAATGCAAGCCCCTGACCAACCAGCCTCTGTTTTAGTATTACCTAGAACAGAACAAAACCTAACAGTCATTAGTGTGTTGCTGTGTGTGTGTGAGAGAGAGAGAGACAGAGAGAGAGTGTGTGTGTGTGTGTGTGTGTGTGAGAGAGAGAGAGAGAGAGAGAGAGAGAGAGAGAGAGAGAGAGAGAGCGAGAGAGAGAGGCAGAAGGATCCAATGAATGAATATTGTGAAACCAGCTTGTTAGTCATATGTATAGCCCTAGTCAGCACGAACACTTCCCCAGGCCCCTCTTACCCGTGTCGAACACCGACACTCGCCGGACATGCATGTGCCGTGTCCCACGTGCTTCCGGAAGCCAGACACTAGCCAGACACTTGTTGGACACTCGCCAGGAACTTGCCCGCACCGGACACGGCAGGTTGACAGGCTGTTCGATATAGGGTCGGGTTACAAGCTGTTGTGAGTCGGTTTTGACTTTAATATATCTGATCCTCTGAGGTTATAACCTCAGAAGATCATATAGGTTGAAGCCAAAACTAAATCGCTGGTTGTAACGGACGGTTACGATTCAGTTTTGGCTTTAACCTATCTGATCCTCTGAGGTTTCAGATAGGTTGAAGCCAAAACTGAAACACAGCCGTTTTTTTCCATGCCATTTAGGGTTATGTGCGAATCACCGATCGGGCTGGGTGAAACTAACGGTTGCGATTCAGTAAGCATTAAATTTTCATTTTAGTTTTTTCTCTGAGATTTTTTCGGTTATTGAAATATATATGAATTATAAATACACATAAAATATAAATAAAAAATATTAATTTATTTTGTCGTGTCCCCGTCATACCCATGTCCTTTTTTAGAATTTGTCGTGTCGGCGTACCCGTGTCGTGTCGTACCCTCCTCTGTATCCTCCGGCAGAAATCCTCTGGTAGAAATCCGACGAGATTGGGTATGCTTCCCTCCTCTGCATCCTCCAACAAAGATATGGCGAGATCGTATGTGCTCCTGACGCAGTCCTGAGCTGCTACTCCGACAAAGATTACAGAGATCTCAGAGACAAGGCCACTCCTCCAACAGAGTCTTCTCTGTATTTGCTTTGCGAGCTGCTGTCGGCCAATCAACATCTTCTCTCCAAGATCACGTTGAGGTGTTGCCGCTCTGATATCTTCCCCTCCACCTCTCTACTTATAGTGTTGCATCGCGTTGATCCGGGTGTTGCCAAGCCCTCCTTCCTGCTTTTGTGTCGTCGTGTGCCCGCTGGATCCGCTAGTTCTGAAGCCCCCTGGGTCCCCACCTCCTCCGTCGAGATCGACTCCGTCAAGATCTCTGTTAGAGTTGCCAGAGTTGCTGCCTCTTATCACCTCGCGCTGCCCCTGCTCCGATCTTGTTGTTGCTTCTGGTGCGGCCAGGTTGTCTCACCTCGCGAAACAACAGGTCTAGATTTCCTCTCTTCAGATCGTGGAAACAGGCACCCCAACCACTTAACACCCTCTTGTAACCTGCCTCACTTTTACTACTGCACCTCTGTAGTGCATTTATGGAACCGCAGCAACAGTTATTTCGGATTTTTTAAGGCACCCCTAGCCATTTTTAGCGTGTTTCTGAGGACACTTATGTGCTCACCTACTGGGACATCATCTCTTTGATTATTGGCACCCCCTGTTGATAGCTTATCGGGGCACTTCGACGCCCGTTTGCTTAGCTGGCTTATCAGAGTACTACCTTGTTCGAGCATTTCAGGGACTTCCTTCCCATCTCGGCGGACTTCTCTCTTGCCATAGCCAGTGACTGGACAGCTTGAACCACTACTGTTTGGAGCGTCCTCGACGGCTACGACCTCCAAGGACATCTCAACGGTTTGATGTCGGCCCCTACTGTGAGCTCTGTTGCCACCTCGACGACGTCTGTCTCCTCTCCTGATACCGCCTACCCTACCTGGCAGCAGCGCGATATGTGTGACAGTACCTTTCTCGTCTCATCGGTTGATCGTTCTCTTCGTGCCGACCTCTTTATCTTCACCATAGTGGCAGAGATTTAGGCACATCTCAGGGAGCGCTTCGTCGAGATGAGCATGGCTCGTGATTACTAGCTTCTGCTCTATGCGCAGATCACTCAACAAGGTGAGCTGACAAATTAGCAGTTCCATAGCCTCATACAAGGCTACTAGCGTGAGCTCCAAGCGATAGCGCCTCTTTCTGACATAGCACGACTGCACGAGCCCACGATTATCAGTGCTTCCATGAGCGGTGCTAGCTCTACCAGCTTCTCATGGCCCTCCACCATGAGTTTCCTTTTCTCGCTGGCCAGTTGCTCCATCATGCTCCCCTATCATGCCTAGACTTTGTAGTTGCTGAGCTTGTAGCTGAGTAGACCCACTTGGACAGTGTGGTCCCTCCGTCCTCTAGTTGCAAGGGTGTACTCACCGTAACTCCTCCTCGGGGTGCTCTCGTTGCAACTGCTCGTCGCACTGGCGCTGCTCGTCTCCGGCTTTTGTGCCACTGCCAGAAGCAGGGTGGTCAACTCATGTTGGGTGCTCTATCCAAAGCTACGTCACAGACCGAGAGGCCCCAACTGACATGTCCGCCCTACTGCAGCTGTTGTTGAAGCCTCTACTGCCCAGGATAATGCTGCTCCTCTCTGAAACCATCTCCAGTAACTCGAGCAGAGACTTGAGCAACCTCTGCAGCAGTCTTTCTCCAGCTCCTCCGACCCCTCTGCCTCCTTTGCCACTCCAGGTACTGCTTCCCCTTGGATCATGGATTCTGAAGCCTCCCACCACATGATCCTTGACCACTCTTTGTTCTCACTGCCTGCTTACCAGCCCCTCACATCGCTCCAATCCACACTACAGATAGTTCACTTTTGGCCAACTCGCAGACTGGGTCCATCAACACCAGCTCAAATCCTACAAACTACCTTTCCTTACCCTTTGTTATATATGCACCTCAGCCTTGCATGAACCTTATTTCCATTAGTAAGCCTTTGCGACTTTGGACTAACTTTTTTTTTTACCTCATCTTCATGTCATGTGCAAAATCCACGTATTGGCTAGACGATTGACACAGCTTGTAGGACAAACAGGTGTACCATCTGGAGAACCTTCATCTCCCTACCGCCTCTGCCCAATCTTCTGTAGTGCTATCACCTTTAATGCCTACTGTGGCATAAAAGGTTAGGTCATGCGTCGGAATCTTGAATTAAAAGTCTTATCCAGTCTGGAACTTTAGGTCGAGGCTCCTTCTCTCCTCTCTTTGTTTGTACGGGCTATAAGTTAGCTAAGGACTAGGCCCTCTCCTTCCTTAGTTTGTCTATGTCATGTCGTTTTTTTTATTTAGTACGTTCAAACATTTGAAGTCTAGCGCATTTGCCCTTCATGTCTAGTTTTCACTATTATGTCAGTTTCATCGATGATTACTCCCACTATAGCTAGGTCTATCTCCTTCGTCACTGCTACAAGATTCCTGAGATCTACCAAACCTTCACCACTATGATCCACACCCAGTTCCATACTCGCATTAAGGTTTTCCAATTTGATTACGCCCACAAGTACCTCTCCTCCACGATGCACTCCCTTCTTCAGTCTCAAGAGATCCTCTTTCAACTATCATGTCTTCATAATCATAAGAAGAACGGGGTTGCTGAGGGGAAGCACCGTCACATCCTTGAGACGGCTCATACTCAGCTCATTTCCTCATCTGTTCCTCACACATTCTGGGCAGAGTCCATCTTGACCCCTGTCAATCTCATCAACATCACTCCCTTCGTCCTCTCATGCATAGTTACCAAATCGGGCGTTTTTTTGAAAAAAAAATGTGTATCGATCCGAAATCGTAGCAAACAGTAAATAAAATCGTTTTTTTTAAAAAAAAAAACGTTTCGTCCGCGTTTAAAACAGGAAAAACGCGTATAAAACGTGTTAGGTTTGGTCCTGGGTTTAAATTGGGTTCGGGTTTTATTTTGTTCATGCTTAATAAACGCATATGCTATATATTTTGAACTTTTGATTACTTAATGTTGGAATATGACATATATAAATACTTGGCATAATTTTAAAGATTTTTTTTGTTTTTTCCGATGCTTTCTCGCTTTTTTCGTTTTCATCGTATCTTTCCGATTTTTTCCCTTGCCGTTTTTTTCCTGTTTTCCGACTTGGTAACTATGCTCTCAGGTGCGTCTCCTCATGAGCGACTCTACTACACTCCCACCGATAACATGCTTCGCACTTTTGAGTGCACATGCTTTGTCCTTTTTTCTCACCATGAGCGCACCAAGCTATCCGCTAGATCAGCAAAGTGCGTTCTCTTGGGGATCAGCTCTGAGCATAAGGGGTATCGCTGCTACAACCCCTTGGCTCGCCGTATTTGCATCGTTCGTCACGTTTCCTTCATCAAGGATGATCCCTAATACTCTTTTGAGTCTCAGGACCTCACCTTTCTTGAGACTACTACTGCTCCCTTTCTAGCGCCCCTACCTCTTTGTGTCATCACCACTACCTCCCTCCACTACCGTCGCGCCTTTCCTTGAGCCCCTATCTCCAACAATTATTGTTTCTTCTCCTGTCTCCACATCCTTCTCCTACTCTAATAGAAAATATCTTGTGTCACCCGCTCGTCCACCTGTTTCTTTCTTTTCTCAGGTGTACTCTCGTCCCATTATTTCCCATCCAACTACCTCACCTCCTTTTGAGGGTGATGCTACTGCTACTTCGCCTGCTCTGACTGGCCGATCTTTGGTAAACATGGATCCTAACTCTCCTTGCTAGCCCCAGCACGAGCGTCGCCCGTCTGACCATTTTGGTTACTCTCCTGGTCGTTTTAGCTTTGTTGCAGTCACGCTTACTATCCTCAATTCCAAGCCTACCTCACTGCCCTTCATACTGACTGAGAGCCCCGATCCCATCGAGAGACACTTCAGTTCCCCCAGTGATGACCGGCCATGGACAAGGAGTTTCAGGCATTGAGCAGGGATGAAGACAAGGGACATCGTTCCCCTACCGACAGATGTTGAGCCTATTAGCTGCAAGTGGGTCTTCAAGGTCAAGCATCAACCTGATGATTCCATCGAACGGCATAAGGACCGCCTCGTTGCTAGGGGGATTCACTAAGGAGAACATGATCGACTATGATGAGGCATTTGCTCCCATGGCGCAAAAGACCACGGCTAAAACTCTCCCGGCAGTCATTGTTGCTCCCCTCCTTCAAATGGACATGAAGAATATCTTTTTTCATGGTGATCTCTCTGAGGTTGTCACATGAAGCATCCTCTGGGTTTCAACACTCCTCATAATGTCTGCCGTCTCCGTCGAGCCATCTACGGCATACGGGATCAAACAGGTCCCTTGATCCTAATTTGAGCGCTTTTTTCGAGCAGTTACAGAGGTCGATTTCGTCGAAAGCTTTCAGGACCACTCTCTGTTTGTGAGGTCCTCACCGCATGACTGAGCTATCATTCTCCTATATATGGATGATAGGATTCTCACAGGTGATGACTCGAGTGCCATAGCCTCACTTCAACAGCATCTCTGAAGATATTTCATATATGTGCTATGTTCCTGGCCATGAGATTGCTCAGGGAAAGCGAGGGATTATGTTCTCACAATAGAAGTATACTGCTAACATCCTCAGTCGAGTTTATTTTTTCAATGATCACACAACTAACACTCCACGCGAGCTTCATGTGAAGCTCTGACCTACAGACGACGAGCCTCTTTCAAATCCTACTCAGTACAGAGGTCGGTCAGGTGATCTACCACTGCATCACAGCCTAATATTACCTATGCAGTCAGCATCGTTAGTCAGTGTGTCAAGGACTCAAGGCCCCTTGCTCTGCTCACTACGATGCTCTTCTATGGATCCTTCGATACCTTCTAGGCGCCGTCACTCGGTCTCTCTTTCTATCCACCGTGAGTATGAGGGAGCGGTGTTAGTCAAATGCATACCCGTATATCCTTCCTTTGTATATAAGTCTCAAATGAGGACAATATATATACTTGGCACATTGACCCTAATGAGAAGATAATTCCTTCCCCCCCATAACCCTTGCCTCCTCTCTTTTCCTCCTAGGGTTATTGGTGAATGGTGACAAATTTAAATTAAAGACTTTTCATCTTTAGATATCAAGCATGAATGGCCCCACAAAAGAATGAATGAAAAGTTAGCCAAGGTCTTACCTCTGCACCGATCACAACATTGTGGGCTCTCTGGAAAACTGTGTTGGTGATTGTTACATCATTGACTGAGCAAAGAAATGCATCTGGCTACAACAACCAATATTACAATTATCAAACATCATCTTGCTGAGAAGATAAAAGAAAGATAAGAAAAAATAATGCAACTAATTGTAATTCACTATATCGACAATGAAACAATGAAAAAGAGACCGAACGATTAGGACAAACACACAATTTGGGTGCTTCAGTAAGCAAGATTTGACTTACACAATTGAAATCTGAATTATATAAGAATTGTGAATCAAATCCCATATATGTATTCAATTATTTGTTCTCCAAATTTGAATTGGCAGCCTTACATTATCATTTTAATTAGAGAATACACCCAGAACTCCCCTGATTAAAAATCACTCTATGTCTCATCCCTCTCCCTCTGAAAAGTTTAGGTATGTAATTATTTTTTCCTGGTCTCTCTCTCTCTCTCTCTCTCTCTCTCTCTCTCTCTCTCTCGCGCGCGCGCGCGCGCGCGCACGCGCGCACGCGTGCCGGCGATTGCTGACTCTTTGTTCCTCTTTCTTTTCTTTTTCCCCAACTTTCCTCTGAATTTCCTTTGTCCTTTTCTTTTACATCTCCTTTACTTCTACCTCCTCTCCCTTACGTCTCATTTGTCCTTCGATTACTTTTATACACATATGGAGTCAAGGGCCAAACACATTCTTAATTAAATATAGTACTAAGATTTTAAACCCATGCTTTGCATTTGTTTTTATAATCTTAAATCAATAGTTCCATTATGTTTTAAAGATGCATCTGGATAAAGAGGTGTTAGCTCAAAAGAAATATGGTTTACGATGAATAGTGATTGATTTGCAACTTATAAACGTCATCACAAGCAACATCCACAGTCAAATCCATGTAAAATCTATATAATCAACACATGAATGCATATTGTAAGATTTGACTAGTTATCAACTAGTGCTAAGCTCAAACGGCTATCAGTTTTTCCCCCCTACTGCAATGCTACCGGGGGGATTGGAGTACTGTAGCTGCTGCCGTACTCTGATTTTTTTTAAATCCAATATTGCCAGGAAGGGGTCTACATGGCAACACCGGGACAAGAGAGTTCCGTTTTAGTATAATAAAACATGATTAAGTAGGTCATGGAGGTTTGACAACAAAAAGATTTAAATTTGAATATTAAAACTACAGATCTAAATGCATAGATCCGAATATCATCAACCAAACCTTGTCCTATTAAGACGGGGCAATATATGGAGCACAACTTTCGTCAAAAAGGTACCACAAAAGGATTGAGTGTACTTTTACAATCAACTGCCAAACTGATGTCAAGCCTCTAAACAGAGATTCAAAATTTCCGATCAAGGCAACACTTGGCAAGAATCGGAACTGCTACGAGGGAGTAAATCTCTAAGTTTCTCCTCAACTAGGGAAGGTAAATCTCTAAGTTTCTCCTCAACTAGGGAAGTTAAGAGTAAAAGACAAGGTTGGATACACCCACCTCTTGAGCACTCAAATCTCAAAGCCTGCCAAAATTTATATTAAGATCATTGATACGGACTGTGATACAAATCGGATTAGAAACGACCATTCATACGCAGATAATAAATGATAACCAATTCAGGTTAGAAGGTGATCGAGTCCATAAATACTCAATGTAATCCACTAATAGAAACCATTAAACACAGCAAATCTGAGTAACATAATATCATCATAAGGTTGATACAAATGTAATGGAACATATAGATGTATTTCAAAGAACTGCATTAGAATATAAGACACCCAAGTATTAAATGGGATATGTCTAATATCTGGACACAACAAAAGCCAATATCTTGGTCTTATAGTTTAAAACAATGAACTAGTATGCACTATGCTTGATTTATTAGAAGTTGTTCTTTAACCGTCAAGTGTGCAACATTATTATCAACTCTAGAAGTACGAAGAGAGATCTTCTTGTTTGCATGTTTACTTATGCATCATAATAGTATCACATTTTACTTAATGCAACACCGCCAAGGAATGGAATATTACTAAACCAAAAATATAACTTTTATTGAAGGAATTCCTTTGATAATGCAAGATATTACACAAAATATAATTTTTATCCATTGGATTGCTTAAAACATTTAAATTAATGTGCACGCTTAAGTTTTCAAGCTAACTGCCAAATCATCACTTACATGTTTAAACGGATTAAGAAGCCTATTTAAATACTTAAGCAGCCAATTAAATGGTCAACTAGTTATCGCTTAAATGGTTAAGCACCACAGTCGTTAAGCGGTTGCCGGTTAAATGTTGAAGCAGAATTTTTTATAATCATCTCTGACATGTAATAGATTAGTCATATCAGGTATCTAGACATGTTGCAATTGAAAACTTGAAATTACTTGCCTAAGGTGTTTTAAATTAGAACTAGTATCTGTGGGGCATATAAATATCGATTAGAGTATCAGCCAAGTTAGATGCATTTAAAACTAGCACAATTATATTGAGCCAACAAGATGAAGTAATCAGCTCTACCTGGCAAAGGATCTCTCCACCAAAATTTGCCAGATCAATCTACAACAAAACAACAAAGTAAGATGATGGAAATAGCACAAACAGAGTCAAGAATATTGTATTTCAATCTTCAACAACAAGATCGACATCTAGTACTCAAAACCCAATAAACCATCTCCAGAAAATAGAAGGGATTCCTACAAATTGTTTGAAAATTCAGATGGGATTGGAATCCAAAACTTAAGTGGATCAAACCCCCATAGAGCCAGAAGAATCCAATATATTTAAATTGGAATTCTAATTTAAGTTATCAATTAAATTGTTATTTTCTAATAAATGAATAACTCCATTGCCATCGGAATTATTACCAAATAGTTCATATCCTTGAATAATGTTGCCTTGACAAAGGTCCTGACTAGACATACCTTCCCAGATCTGGAAGTGGAGAAGACCGGGTGAACCCGATTCATGATCAATGTCTGAGTCCATTTGATTCAATAGAGCTTGGGCTGGTTGAGATTGGGTTGCGGGTTGGACTGGGCCCAGTTGAGCATCTGGATTTAGTGTCCAAGGAGACCAAGGTAATGGAGGCCTAAACGTCGATGTGGGTGGAGGAGTCTTAGAGGCTACCACATAGTGTTTGAGTTGGAGTTCAAAAAGCTTATCATAAAGAGAACCTTGGTTAGAGGAATCAAGTCGGGGAAGAAAGTTATTGTGCACATGAAGAATTTCGCCATATTCAGCAACCATGCTCTCAATGGTGGTGCGATTTCACCCATGAACTGGGAGACCATATATACAAATTTTAAATGTGGAAGGACTATGTGGCCAAGAGATCCTAACCTAGGAGACCAAAGACGAGAAACGATTGAGATCTTACCAAAATAGGTGGTACCAACTTGAACGACAACATGGAGATCATCCAGAGAGGGGAATTGAATAAGAAAATTAGAAGCACCTAGTCACTTAACATTCCAAGGCCAATCGTCTCCCCATTGCCAACTTAGACAATTAAAGAAGTACCTAGGGTTAGAGTTACCTGTAAGGACTATGCAAACCGCCATGTTTCTCAGATCAGAAATATAATCATCCAGATTATGACCAAACTTAAGGATGTGGAAGTTGCTAATGGGGAAGAAACGTAGAAACTTGAGGAAGAAACCCTAGTTAATCTTCTAGGACAACTGAGAAAACGATGGCCTAAACCATGACAGAAGAAACACACCATAGCATTTCTGCAATTGTTGGCTCAATGGCCCCTCTCCCCACATCACTAACAATGATTCATCTTCCTTTGTTGTTTGTTCTTTGCTGGTTGTGGATGAGGGGGAAGTGATCGATTCGAAGCTTTTGAAGGATTCAACACCGCTTCTTTGAAGGAAGGAGCATGTCTCTACCACGGGAGCGATGGAACGCTCAAAGGACAAGAAGGACGTCGTCTCTCTGTGGGTAATACAAAAGTTTCATGTGGGGGAAATGATGGCTGGCATCGATGATGTTATTCTCATAGTAGGAAGAGGAAAGTTACCTCTTGTCCGGGAGCTTCGATCGGCCCGCTCGTCCATATACCGAGGATGAGATCTCGTTGGAACTCGGTGGGGTACCCTCAAGAACCTTGTCTCCATGGGACCCTCTCTTTCTCTCCCATGGTTTGAAATTTCGGTCAAAATGCCGAAATTTTGTCGAAATGTTTCAGTTTCGGCAGTGGGCGAAACGAAAGGGGGTTCGAAACTTGAAGCCCTTCCCATGTTGGCAAAGTTTCAGGATTTTGAGGGCATTTCAATCATTTCGACATGATTTAGATCGAAACAGTGGGGGCCCATCGAAACCATGTGATGCCCCCCTGTTTCGTCATCCACTTCACCTAAGTTTCATCGTTTCGTGGGCATTTCGATAATTTCAACCGAAATCAACCCATAGATTTTGTAAAACCACTGAGTTGGTTTCGATGGGACTAGGGCCTTTAAATGCTGGCTAATTTCGATCGAAGCCTCCCCATTTCACCAAGAATTTGCCCAAAAACTCCTAATTTCACCAGATTTTGTCGAAATCCACCTGATTTTTCAGTTTACTAGGTATTCCACCTTGGTTATGATGGTTCATACAAGCTTACTATGTGTTTGGTGTGTTTTCATCAAACAATTCATATAAATATGTATGTACAACTATAAAAGATTTCTATTTAAATTTCAAAAAAAATACATCAAAAAATCTCCTTTTTGTCCCATTGTGAAAAGTTTCCATCATTTTGGCCGAAATTTCAAAATTTTCAGTCGGAATTTTGGTTTCGGCCTGAACCGAAACCAGACACAAAACCAAAGTTTAAAACCATGCTCTCCATCCTCTACTTCACCCCAATGTCACATCTATATGGTGAGATTGTTACTGCTCCAAGAATCAATAAGTCTACCATGGTTCCATATACTACGAGGATGAGGCTAAAGGCCTTATCAGGGAAAATTTCTAGCAGAAGACTATCACTGAACACCAGAACAACTAAACTGAAAACCTTATACTCCTCTTCATCCTTGAGTGATGTTAAGATGCAGAATTTTCAGTTCCCTTATGGGAAGAATAATTCTCGATGAGCAACTGGTTTGGAGTAAAGGTTAAAATTTGGCAGACCAAAGAAGGGCTACTGTTGAATAGTAGGGAAGAAATTCAAGAAAATAAAAGGAATTCAAGCACTTTAAGGCAAGCAAAGAAGGGCATTTTGGTCATGATCAACAGAATTTCCACAGGTTAGCTCTGCTGGAGAAACCTAATCTTCTAATGGGAAGTTCTAAGTCAAATTTTACAATGATTTCTTATTATATTACAGAAGTAAATATAGATGTTTGGTTAAGACTTTAAAATTAAGTGAAGAAATATAAACATAGCATATGTATATACTAACCGGAAGTATTCTTGCAGGAGATGGTGCAGTAATTCCAACAAAACCAGCATCCATACCAGGGTTAAACAGAACTATGCTAGCCACACTCTTGCCAAAAAGCCATTGCCACATACCCCCTTCAAGCTCAGGGAAATATATTTTGTCCACTTGAATGGACCCAGATGTGTAACACATGGAACCTAAGTCATTAGCAAGATCAAACTTAAAACATTACATGTGGATCCAAGGCTGATAAATTATGTAAGCCAAAAAAACTAGTTAACAAGAATAAACACATTAGACTATATGCACTACAGGCTAATTTTATGAACAAGAACCGTTGGACTGAAATGTTAAAATACTATGATATATAGCTCAAAAGCGATTCTATACACAGTGGTTCAAATTGGCATCAGTAAACTTCACACCAAAAAGCAGTTCAAATTATGCCACCCAATATGGGACAACCATCCACCATGGAATCTGAAGTTCATCATCTATATATATTGTGTATCAGAAAATATGCCTCCACTAAACTTCTTATACTCAAGTTGGAAGTATGAATCAGGAAATATTAGAAAAAAGCCATTCCTTTGTGTCACCAAATAACCCTAATGCTTAGTTATATGGTGAGATCTTACCAGGCTTTGCAGTAACCTTTTCATGTGATTTCAACATTATCTGAGAAAATTGAAGTGTCAGACATCCAATCTCCAGGGAAAAAGCATATTGTATAAGGAGGATTATATACTGCCGTCTGCAAATAGTTACCTGCACAATCTGAGCTTCTCCACCTAATATCTGAAAGGGTGTCACTGATTCTTGTGGACTCTGCATTACATGATTATTGGTAAGTCCAGCAAAGATGCATGTGGTTTATGTATTTACGTTGACTAATGGTCCTTAAAATGTGTTCACCAACTTAACAGCCATGAATAGCCGTAAAAGTTACCTCTCAAAAAAAAAAAAAAAAAAGAATAGCCATAAAAGTTAAACATAAAGGCAGATAGTGAGACAATACACCAAAGTTCTTGCAAACAATTAACATAAAATCTGAAGAGAACCCTCAGAAACGAATAGGTCTGATGAACCACAACGATTGGAACAGAAGATATAGCGGTCTCAACCTCCTTAGATGCAAATTCATGTCAATCTAGATAAATGAAATGATAGGCTTGAAGAAATCATGTTTAAATCGAAACTCCTATTATTTAATTAGATATCTTAGGAACATGTATAAATGAAGTATTAGTTTGTCATCGAAAAGAATACATTGCTTTTCTCAAAGCTACCATCATTTTGCTTTCGTCATCAATACCCTCTAATAAGTATAATATCTCAACTTGTAAAACCTCTTCTAGTAGGGGTGAGCGTCGGTTTTGTCGGTTTTATTTTTTTTCGGTTTCAAAAAATCAAAACCGAAACCGAAATGATCGGTTTTTGTCGGTTCGGTGTGATCGGTTTTCGATTCGGTTTTGGTTGATATGAGGTATGCTAGAGCCCTTGGCTCTTGAATCTTGATCGTCAGTTCAACACAAATCAGTGGATGATTGTGTCCTTACATAGCGTCAAAATGAAAGTTTAAAGCAAAATCAACTGACGTTCACTCTTTTGCAGCATTGTAGAGGTAACATAATTACTTCATACTTGCACATATTGGAAATAAAAGTATTATGGCCGTTGGGTTTATGATTTAAGGAGTTGGGTCGGTTTTTTCGGTTTCGGTTTAGTGTTCCATACCCGGGAACCGAAACCGAAACCGATTTAATCGGTTTTGTCGGTTCGGTTTGTTTTCGGTTCAGTTTGATGTTCGGTTCGGTTATTTTGGTTAAATTTTGGTCGGTTTTGGTTCGGTTAGGCGGTTTGGGTCGGTTTTTGCACAGCCCTATCTTCTAGATAGATTTACATTTTTCTTCAAGATCTATGAACGAAAATCTTCAGTTGCTTAGCCAGGTTGGCAGAGTTTTAGACAGGTTAGGATGGAACCCACAAAATCGAGACTATCAAATCTTTTGTTGATAATTTGCTGTATTGCTACCTGAAAACTTTAGGATATTGTTGGTTTCTAGGGCTTATAAGGCGTAAAGAATATGAAGCATAATTTTGAAGCATGATGTGCTTATACTAGTAAATGCCCGTGCCTATCGGCACTCAGACGGTCGCCTTCCACGGCTACCTTCAGGTTGCGATTCACTTGTTAGAGAGAGTACTAATTAACCTTCCAAAAAAAAGTACTAATTAACATCAAATGGCCATTAAATGTCATTGAATAGGTATTTATCATTTTTATAGTAGGTTTTAATATCTTTATAGTAGGTTTTTAATAGGATTTATGAGAGAGCCGTATTCACACACGGGAGAGAGGGCTCGGGTTGAATTCTCTCTTCTTCTCTCTTCAGATCTTGATCGACATCTAGATCCATCCCGTGCCTTTTTGTCTTAGTCAGCTTGTAACAGCCATAGCATGTTATATAGATGGAAGACTGCCCTCCATGCACAGCTCTTGAGAGTTGAGGCGTTGGAATTAGAAAGTTAGAAATTTATCAAGCCATAACATATGTCAATCGTGCTACAAATATAAATTGGGGCTTCAAGAATAACCACACACAGACTAAAACTAGGGCTTGTGGGGCCTTGTCAAGTGGCAAAGTGGTTTCATGTCCCAGTTCAAGCCTATGAATGAGCTTGATAACAACCATTTAAAAACATGAGCTGCTAGTATGAGTCAAGGGATAATTAGACATGTTTGTTAGTGTTTGATAGACAGTCTCCTATAATACTCATGTTGTCAGTATGAGGAATTTTGAAGCCCAAGGTTAAGGTAAATGAGTGAGTGATGCAGAACACAGAAGCATGCGGTGGAACTAAAGGCACCAAAGATAAGAGACCCAGGCAATCTGAGAGGAATTCACAGTTTTAGTGTTTTGAGACCTCTTTGAGTTCTTCAAGGATGTAAAGTTGGACGAATTTCAGGATTAATGATACTTAGTTAGGCACTTAAAGGTGCACTAAAATCAATGGTCAGGAATGTTTCCAACTTGGGTAGGTCCTCTACATAATAAACCAAATACCAATGTAATCGAGGAATGTTAATATGTAAAAGAATTGGAGTTCTCTTTTTTGCAAGGTTCTAAAAACCGCTAGGCGATGGTCGGGCGGTGGGGGGCCGCCTAGCGCCTAGGAGACGCCTAGGCGTTTTGACTATTTTTAATTATTTAATTATTATTTTGAAATTATATATAATATATATGTTTTAAAATTACTATAAATTCAAGATTATCCCAACCATTATTTTAAAAAACAAGTATTATCTACTCCTTGCTCCTTCCCCCTTTTCTTTTTATTGATGATCTTGGCATTGAATTGGCCATAGAGTAGGTTAAAAAAAAAATAAGGAAAGCCTAGCCCGCCTAGACCCGCCTGGGTGCCTGCCTGGCCCGCCTTTCCTGCTTAGCGGCCTGGGCCGCTTTTTTGCACCGCCTAGGGGCTAGGCTAGGCGGTGGGGGACCTTCTAGCGCCTAGGCACCGCCTAGGCGGCCGCCTGGGCCGCTTTTTAAAACACTGTTTTTTTGTGACTCCAAGCTTTTCTTATATAAGGTGTAACTACACGATAATCCTAGTTTGTAGTTTGACACTACTCCAAATCATTCTAGTTTGAGGTGATACCCAACCATCTTGATCATTTACTCTTTGTATGGTCAGGATTGTTTCTGACTTGGTCGGTCTTCTACATAATAAATTAATGTACTTGGAGAATGTTAATATGTAAAAGAATTGAAGTTCTCTTTTTTGTGTGATTCCAAGCTTTTCTTATATAATAAGGTTTTGAATCTTTTGATTAATATGTAAAATCCTTGTTTGTAGTTCACTAGTTTGATACAACTCCAAATCATTCCAGTTTGAGCTGATACCCCCAATCATCTTGATCTCTTACTCTTCGTCTCTCTATCTCATATTTCCTATCTTATAAGCTTGTGTGATTTCTTTTTGAAGGAATCTATACATATGCAGTAGAGAAATGGGCAAACTTATCTGACCACCATGATCTTCAAATATGGCAAGTTGGCAAGAAAATTAAAGAGATGTGTGTCAAAAAACTCGGGTAGAGATCAAG
The DNA here is from genome assembly GCA_947650365.1 of Chamaelirium japonicum. NCBI lineage: Eukaryota > Viridiplantae > Streptophyta > Magnoliopsida > Liliales > Melanthiaceae > Chamaelirium > Chamaelirium japonicum. The sequence continues at coordinate 1,129,878 of CANTAL010000044.1, forward strand.
CCAAGGTTAGCTTAGGCTTAGCCTAAGGCTAAAACCATCATGCCCAAACTTTAGCTCCAGTGTGAAAAACATGTTGCAAATTTCAACAAGACTTGGGCCTAGTCCAAGTCTGCGCACGCGGACGCGAGCGTGCATGCGTATGCGTGCGCAAGCGAGAGAGAGAGAGAGAGAGAGAGAGAGAGAGAGAGAGAGAGAGAGAGAGAGAGAGAGAGAGAGAGAGAGAGAGAGGTTATGACTTGCAAGCATGTCGAAAACAAATATGCGCTCATTGGATACCATTAACCTTTTCACCCCCGAATACTGCCCCCCACCCACGTACGATCATGGCTATTAATTTTCTAAACACTATATAGGATTTAAAAAAAATAAAGTTATACCAAAATATCTGAAACGATTATAAGGAGTTTTAAAGGCCTCCCTTTGACCAACCTCAACATATCATTTCACGGAGTCCAAGACACTAACACAACATAGTGATATAGAGCTAAGCTTTATCGGCCATGGGTTCTTTCGTTGAACTATAGTAACAACGTATATTTTAACCTACCGAAAGTAGCATGGGTACATTGGGTAGCATGAGATACAAATTGATAGTTGCTAACTTGCTCCGGTAGTTGTTAACCATATTGATTTCTTGCCATTGATAGTTACAAGGTTCGAGGTTAGACCGAACCCACTGAAAATCCCGAGATGGTTTGGAATTTACCTTACCCATACCGAACCACATTCCGAAGAGGTTTTTGATTGAGATAGAATAGTACATTATCGGTCTTCCCTTTGATTGGTCTCAAACACACTATCAACAACATCGTGACACTAAAGAAAATATTTTGATCGAGGTCTAAGCTTTGGTGGTGTTACGCATCCCCAATTCCATCAATTTAACATTAAAAAAAACTAGATAAGTGTACTTTTCCATCTATGTAAAACAATTGTGTAATTAGTTTTTTAGTTCTATATTATTTTTATATTTTTAATTCTTTTTTTCCAAATTTTATTTTCAAATCATTAAGTGTTATATTGAATTTTCACAATTTACATTGAAACGGTTGAATTTGAAAATGAAGCGACGAAAACGAACGAACCAATTCACTTTGGGACCCAACCGGGAATCCCATATATCAATCCTGGGATAATTATGCTACAACATTTCTATCAATTTCACTTTTCTGAGGGACAAAATTGTGCAATTACTCCTTCCATGTGTGTGCATGTGCGTGGGCGTGTTGGTGTGTGCCCTCCACCCATCTCTCTCTCTCTCTCGGCAGGTTTTTTTCACTGTTGATGGAAGATCGTCAACCGGAACCCTAAAAAACCCTAACTATCAAATGACATCGAAAGAACGGAGGAAATCAAGCCGGCCGGCACCTGGTAGACGTAGGGTTGGAAAGGCGTGGAGAAGGACGGGGCAGCCATTAGAGATCGAGAGAGCCCTTCGGAGCATCAGATGAGATCGAACGCCAGATCCGCCATCAGAGACCTCGGCAAGAGCTTCAGTTTTTTTTTTTTTTTTCTCTATCGAACAGAAGAAACAACAAGAGGAGAATTTAAACGGCTCTCTTTTAAGGGTACCGGAGAGGAGTCGACTCCGGTAGAACTCGGAGCACTGCTATTTGAACACACAGGGGACATATTGGCGGACATACACCGGGGGTGGGGGGCCTGTGTACTACCTAGGAAAGCATCTTCCACACCATTAGCCACACCACCCTCAAGCGAGGTCTCTTTGCTCTCAAAATGGATATGGCTAAAGCCTATGATAGAGTGGATTGGGCCTTACTACTCAATGTCCTTAAAGGATTGGGGTTCTCCCAAAATTTTTGCAGGCTTATCCATGCTTACATCTCAAATACAGTCTTCTCTATTGTTATCAATGAGCAACTGGAAGGACTCTTCAAATCAGAGAGAGGTCTTCGTCAAGGGTGCTCGCTTTCTCCCTATCTATTCCTCTTCTGCTTAGAGGTTTTATCCCGTATTTTGGCTAATGATAAAGCCCTCCAGAAAACTCAGGGTATTAAAATTGGGATCAGAGGATTATCTATATCCCATCTGATATGCTGATGATTTAATCATCTTTGGTAGGCCAATAACATAGAACTCCAGAACATCAAAGACATCCTAGCTCTCTACAACAGTTGGTCTGGACAATTAATTAATAACAGCAAGTCTTCTATTTTCTTCAGCAAAAATGTGATCCGGAGAAACCGAGTCGAGCTCGCCAATATCATGGGGGGTGTCATTGATGGAGAAAGAGGGAAATATTTAGGTAATCCCATGTTCCTTGGGAAATCCAAAGTTGTTACTTACCTCTTTCTTGCAGATAGAAAGAAAGCAAAGCTGAAGAGATAGAAAGCCAATTCATTATCTCATACTGGTCATACTGTTCTTGTTAAGTCGACTCTCTCATCTATGTCCACCTATTTCATGTCCACCTACCTCTTACCCAAATCTGTGATGGAGAATCTCAATGCCATTCAAAGGAAATTTTGGTGGGGCTTTACACACGAGAAGAAACATCTATACTTTTGTGCTTGGAAACAGTTCTCCAAACCTGAGAAAGGTGGGGTAGGGATCTGGGATATTGAATTGGTCAATAGAGCTCTTGTTCTTAAGTTGGGATGGAGATTGCTGGTGGACCCAGAGAAATTGTGGGCCTCCTTACTTCACAAGAAATACATTCAGAAAGATTCTCTTTGGGAATTGAAGAAACAACAATATCACTCATCTATTTGGAAATGCATGTTGGATAGTCGTATCGACTTGAAAAGAGAGATGTGTTGGGTGCTTGGCAATGGGGCCAACATTAAGTGTTGTAGCTCGTGTGTCCTTAGCGTGGATTTTCTGTATTAACATTAATAAAGATGACTTTGGTTATTGCTTTAATTAGAATACTACTATGGTATATGTTAATACTACATATAATAAAGGACCTAGGGAACACAGTAGGCCACTGAGGCGCATGGAGGATCCATGCTTGGGAGACCCAGTGGACTAGTTCTGTGTAGACCTAGAACTAGTTCACAGCTTAGGTGATGCCGGTCGCTTCACCGAGAACAAGCTGTTGGCAGATAGAGGATGTGGTGAAGTCTCCACCACGGGAACGTGGGATTCCCATTCACCTGACCAAACACGATGATCGTGTTGAACAGGAACCAAGACGGTGCACAGTTCAGTGATTCAGACACTGGTGCAGAAACCGTCTTACTACTATAGATAATCTATCCTTAACCCTGAGGGACCATGTTCACTAGGCTAACCAGTTGTGTGGTGTTTTGATGTGCCAACGTGTGCGGACCTTCCATAGTCCAATACCACGGTACGTTGGGTTACCTGGCTGGCGCTTGAGTGACATGTAATCCCTACAGGTTATCCGACGTCCAGTGTTGGATGGGTGCGGTTTGATGAGTCAATCTGTCCACACAGTTAACCCAGGCCTGGTGGTTGTCAGTATGACTGACGATGTTTCGGATGCTAGGCATAGCACCGGAAGGTGTGTGGTGTTATAGATGACAAGTCATCAAACCCTAGTCAGATGATCGATCGGGATCTGACGGTGCTCCCCACCGCCCGAGTCGTATCATGGCACCAGTAATAGGAGGGATAAGGATTATCGGAGTATAGTAGAGAACAGGGTTAGGAGGGAGTAACATAAGTTTAGGATAACTAGAGTTCAACTCGCGTCGCACTCTGGGTGGCTACGCGAGTTAATCGGATTAGGGCTGATTAACGGAACTTTCGGTGTGTCACCGGAATAGTTAATCAGGGATCCGGTTGCAACTAGAGATCCCGAACCCTGAAGGTTCCACCCTGTCGTTGCATATAGGAATTGTTCCCCGACCTAGTTGGATACGTTGGGTGCGAAGTAGCGCAAGCCCGGAGCCTAAGAACCTAATTCACATGTGTTATAGGCCGTAGGGGTATTTTGGTAAATACTAAAATATGGCTCAGAACATATTGAATATCGATCTTAAAATGAGCGGAATAATTCCAGAAGCTCATAGGCGCTGACGGAACTCGATTCCGAGTAGCGCACCTCACTCAGTCTCACTTTTAGTTTTCCGCTTTTCGTGAAGGGCGTTTTCGTCCGGACTTCACGATAGACACCCGGAAAGACCTAAATCCGACCCCCCCTCATCCCTATCCACCTAGGGGCCGGCCCTAGGCTCCTTGGAGCCATGGGAGACCGGCCCTATAAAGGAAATATGAAGGGGAGGGCCGGCCCTAATGGTTCTACTCCCTCCCCTCCAAAAATCCGACCCCTAGTCCTCCTCCTTTGTGGTTTCGGCCAAGAAAAAGAGAGGAAGAAGAAGGGAGAAGGAAGAGGAAGGAAGGAGAAGGAAGAAAGGAGAAAGAGGAGGAGAAAATCTCGAGGCTCGCCATCGTCTTCGCAATGGATTCTTCCGTCGGCTCGAAATCCCTGCACTCAGAGACGGGATTTCGAGGATTCTTCAATTCGCAAAGGACAAGGTGCTATCCGACAGTTTCCCTTGCGATTCAAGTGCGGTTCTTCATCGTTCCGTAATCTCCGGATCATAGACCCATAAGGTATGATGAATCTAAACACCTAAGTAGATGCATGCATGTCTTCCGTAGATCATAGTATGCCTCTAGGGTGTCCGCACATATGCTAAGATCATAGATTTGCATGTAGATTGTTTTGTATCACGAATTGTAATAAAACATACACCGTATGATCTTCGGATCTTTCTTTTTCTTCCGTTGCGACTCTGATTAGCGGAACCCAATTCCAACAATTGGTATCAGAGCACGCTTAGGTGTATGTTTCATGCATGAATTCATTAAAACATCATGTGAATATATGATGGCATATGTTTTCGTCAGGGTTTGGCATAGATCATGCATATGGATTGTGCTATGTATCGTCTTTTTGCAGGTGCCGCACTGAATAGTAATCTGTGATTGCATGCATCTGGGGGTCGGACCCCGGATTTAATTTTGCATTGATTATTATTGTGGATTGTAAGGCTCTAGATGGGCGAGGGTGGGGGTTGACCATCCTCGGTTCCCTGGCCATGTTTCTAGGATTGTCTTCTTTTCTTTCTAGCAAAATTGTACACGAACGAGCACTTGCTCGGAGCGTGTTAGTTTTTCAGTCACAGGAAGAAGGAGATGATGCTACATCCACGGTTCGGGCAAGCGGTACCATGGCGTGCAAAGACCCGGCGAAAGCATGCACGTTGGCGATGAAGGTGATCGTTGTTAGAGATCGTGCAGAATGGAAAAGCAGGATATCTTGGTTGTGCTATTCAGGTTCAGGGGTCGGACCCTGGACTTGATTCAGTTTGGATGTTTTTCTGTTGTTTCTCTTTATTTCGTATTTAGAGAACCCCGATGATAATATGATTATCTTGCTTGTGAGTTTGTCTCTAGATCAGGCTTAGGGTTAGTACTAAGCTTATGGATTCATCGGTGTCTCTAAATGCTTCTAACACGTGCGAATCCGGTGGCTAGCTAAAAGGAAAGGTGGTAACCGCCCTCGTGGTAGTTCAGGTAGCCAAGTACCGTGCACCGAGATAGACGCAGTGTTAGATTTGTTTAGTGATAATTAACTAATGTCTCCATAAAAAGTATGATAACCCTAGTGGGATGCCCTTTCCCCACGTGGTCCTAGCGACCAAGTTAGGTTAGGATTTCACTATGTGATACCCGTTTCTAGATGATGTTTGATGGTAGTATGAACTCATCACGATTTGGTTATGCCACCATTAGGTTGAGGTCCGACGGAGGTTGTCGAATGTCCCTATTTGACCAGTATCGAAACCTGTAATGAGATGAGGTCTACTATGACATCAGGTATCAAATTGTGAACGAGGCGTCATCGTAGTGGGAGTCCTTTCCACGTTGACCTTAGGCTAGGCTTCAGATCTTAGGATTATGGATAAACTAGTAAAGTATCGGGATTCTTGGAATCTATGTAATGTAATCCTTGCAAGAAAGGCGAAAGCTGAGTATTCAAGGTAGGGACTATGATATTTTCCGAGGGTACTAATGCTTTGCGGGAGGGTTTGTAATCCTAGTGGGAGCACAGTAGACCAGGGTCTATGTCTAGGAGGTCGTGACCATTCTAGATATGCATAAAACCTCATAAAGAAGGGATGTGTAAGAGGTTCCCTCTAAAGGGGAGCCCCTGGCCTCCACAATCAACCGGCTAAGGGTCTGGGTGGGAGGTACGCAGTTTGATATTCCCACCGGGTGAGAGCTGTGTTTTCTTCCATGCTGGTTCGCCTAGTGGTTTCCTTCGGGACATGGAGGATGCCGGTGGCAGTGGGTGACGGTTTTTCCTGCACCGCGGGAGCCTATGAACCCCCCTGCCGACACCACCTAGATTTGTGGGAAGCATCCGAAAGCTTGTGTGAAGCCGCTGTTGCTGCACACGCGGGTCACATAAAGCTGGCCAAAAGGAGACCGAGAGGTCTTTCAGTTTACCATGGGTAATTCTGATGAAGACTGGGTCGTAAAAACCCCGTTGGCAGAAGCGGTTGCATGCTCTCACCGAGATGCTGTCTCCAATTCAGGGCCGATAGTCTCAGTGCTCCAGCCCAGGGAATTTAGATTCCAGGATGTCTCCACTTGAGGTGGTGAATACATAGCGGCTGGAGTAGACATTATCTATTTCTAAAATCCATGAAATAGATTGTAGTAGACCCTAACTATTGCTTTAAACCATTGTTTATAGAAATCATGACCAAGCTCGACCCCCTTGCCTCTATACTTAATGATAACAAACTTACGGGACCAAACTACGAGGACTGAAAGCGTAACTTGATGCTCGTCCTAAGGGTTGGCAAACACACAATTGCCCTAAGTACCCCTCAACCGGCCATGCCGGGACCAAGTGCAACTGAGGCCCGGTTAAAGGAATGAAAAGACTGGCTAGATGCTGATGAGATGTGCAAGTGCTACATTGTGGCATCCTTGCAGACCATCCTTCAGAAGCAAGTCAAAGACATGGCCTTTGCTTCAGACATGATGCTCTACGTGAAGGAAATATTCGAGGGTCGTAGTCGGGTAACTCGTTACCTGACCATCAAGAAATTGGTGTCCACGAAGATGGCAGAGGGGACTTTAGTTCGGGATCATATGCTGAAGTTGTTTGGCTATGTGAACGAGCTTGGTTCCTTCGATGTCATCTTGGATGCAGAGATCCAGACCGACATTTTCCTCGCGTCTCTGTCAGGAGCGTTTGAAGGCTTCATTACCAACTTCACCCTTAACCGGTTGGAGATATCTAACGCAGAGCTCCTAGCGGCGCTCCAGGCGGTAGAGGACGAGATAAAGGCAGGAGCCCAATCCCTAAATATGGAGCGGAATTCTTCTCTGAAAGCCAAGGGCAAGTTTCAGAAAAGAAAGTCTAAGAAGCCCGTGAAGATGGGCCAGGTGCAGTTGCAGGTTCCCAAGCAGAATGGTCCGGCGAAGCCCAAAGGAAAATGTTTCCGATGCGGCAAGAAGGGGCACTGGAAGGGCGACTACCGCGTGGCTCCCAAGAAGGCTGAGACAGGTATATCTCAAATCCACATAGTGGAATCCCTTGTAGCATCCAGTTGTTCTCCAGTTTCATGGATTGTGGATTCTGGTTCCACTAACCATGCTTGCAATAATTTGCAGGGGTTCAAGGAGACAAGAAAACTGGGTGATGGGGAGATAATCCTAAGCATGGAAACTGAGGCCGTGGCAGAGGCTGAAGCAGTTAGAGATGTCATCTTGCAGTTCCTTGATGGAAGAAGTTTATTACTTAGAGACATACTTTATGTACCGTCCTTGAGACGTAATTTAATTTCTGTTTCCTTATTGAATAATGAAGGTTTTTCAGTTTTATTTGATGCTTCTGGTGTGTCAATTAAATTGAATGGTTCCTTTATTTGTAAGGAAAAGATACATAATGGTCTCTATGTAATTAACTCCAATCATAAGCAGGATAACATAACTGAAGCTTGTGTGATTAATTCATCTAAAAGAAAAAATCCCTCAGATAATCCAACACTCCTTTGGCATCTAAGGCTTGGACACATAGCCTCAGACAGGATTCACAGGTTGGTTAAAGTAGGACTCTTAAGTCCAAATATTTCAGAAAGTCTACCGATGTGTAAGTCTTGCCTGGAAGGCAAGATGACTAAAAGGTATTTCCGAGCCAAAGGTAGCAGATCTAAGGAGGTATTAGAGTTGGTACGCACTGATGTATGTGGGCCCATAAGTGTCCGTGCTATAGGAGGCTTCGAGTATTTTATCACCTTCATGGATGATCACTCGAGGTTTGGATACATATACGTAATGCGGCGGAAGTTTGAATCCTTTGGTAAGTTCAAGGAGTTCAGAGCTGAAGCAGAAAAGCAGACGGGTAAAAGTATCAAGTCTCTTCAATCAGATCGAGGAGGCGAATACCTATCAGATGAATTTATAGGGTACCTGCGTGAGCATGGGATCGTATCCCAGTTGACTGCACCAGGGACACCACAATAAAACGGTGTATCTGAGAGGAGAAACCGAACTTTGTCAGACATGGTTCGGACTATGATGAGTTATGCAACATTGCCACCTTGTTTTTGGGGATATACCCTAGAGATGACAGCATATACTTTGAACTTTGTTCCATCAAAGTCAGTATCCCTAACTCCTTGGGAGCTGTGGTTAAAGCGAAAGCCAAGCCTACAGCACTTTAGGATTTGGGGTTGTCCAGCACATGTGTGGAAGGACAAGCGAGATAAGATGGAGTCAAAAACTAAGGTATGTCTGTTCGTTGGGTATCTAAAAGGGACAAAGGGTGGTCTATTTTATGATCCTGAGGATAGAAAGGTTATCGTCTCGATGAACGCCGTATTCCTAGAGCAGGATTATGTAATAGACCATAAGCCTACCAGTAAAGTAGTTTTTGAAGAATTGCTTGGTACTGATGGGAGTACGCAGACAGAAAACGTAGTGGGAGCCGATACCACTAAGATTAACGGTACTGTAGAATCGACTCCTATGGAACCACCGCAGGTTCGTCGCAGTGGAAGGACCACAAGTGCTCCTGATAGATACATTGGAGAAGCCTTTATGGTTGATCCAGAGTTTCAGGAGAATGATCCTCTGAACTATGACGAAGTGATGGTATCCACTGACCATGCAGTATGGCAGGAAGCCATGGAGGCAGAACTGACATCGATGTCCCAAAACTCGATCTGGACACTTGTAACACCACCTCACAACATTAAACCTGTTGGGTGTACAAAGAAAAAGAGGTCCGGATGGTACCGTTGAGACTTACAAAGCTAGACTAGTTGCTAAGGGTTATACCAGCGAGAAGGGATCAACTATGACTAAACCTTTTCGCCAGTGGCTATGCTTAAGTCTATCCGGATCTTCTTGTCCATTGCAGCCCATTATGATTGGGAGATCTAGCAAATGGACGTTAAGACCGCATTCCTCAACGGGGATTTGGAAGAAGACATCTACATGTCTCAGCCTCCAGGCTTTGTCGCAAAAGGTCAGGAAGGTCTGGTGTGCAAGTTACAAAGGTCCATTTATGGACTGAAGCAAGCATCCAGAAGTTGGAACATGCGTTTTGATCAGGCTATCCAGTCTTATGGATTTGAACAAAACATGGATGAACCATGTGTTTATAAAAGGAGCGATAAGACTGCAGTAGTTTTTCTAGTGCTTTACGTAGACGATATCCTGCTCATCGGAAACGATGTTGGAACGTTGTCTACAGTGAAGGTGTGGTTATCCTCTTAATTTGACATGAAAGACCTGGGTGAAACGAGTTATGTTCTGGGGATCAAGGTAACTCGAGATCGCCAGAACAAGATTCTCTCGCTGTCACTGTCAGCCTACATAGATACTATCTTGGTCAGATTCAGTATGCTCAACTCCAAGAAGGGACTGGTTCCATTCAGACATGGAATGAAATTGTCCAAGGATCAGGGTCCTAAGATTCCTGAGGAGAGGGCAGAGATGCAGAATATATCTTATGCTTCGGCTATAGGGAGTCTGATGTATGACATGCAGTGCACGAGACCAAATATATGCTATGCAATAGGCATGATGGGCAAGTATCAGTCAAATCCGGGTCCAGGGCACTGGACTGCTGTGAAAAGTATACTCAAGTATCTCCGTAGGACGAGAGATTATGAGTTAGTTTACTCTTCACAGGAACTGATGCCGATTGGATATACGGATTCTAACTTTGCGTCAGATCCGGAATCCAGGAGATCGACGTCAGGGTTTGTGTTTTCATTAGGAGGAGGAGCTGTCAGTTGGAGGAGCGTGAAGCAGGGATGCATCGCGGATTCGACGACAGAGGCTGAGTACGTTGCGACGTGCGAAGCAGCTAAGGAGGCGGTGTGGCTCAAGAAGTTCCTCACGGACTTAGGATGCGTACCGAGAGCTCAAGATCTTATTGTCCTTTACTGCGACAATAGTGGAGCGGTAGCACAATCCAAGGAGCCAAGATATCACCAGAAGAGCAAGCATATCGAGCGGAAATACTACATAATCTGGGACTTGCAGAAGCGAGGGGAGGTAGCAGTGACTCAGGTGGCGTCTGCAGATAACATAGCGGACCCTTTCAAAAAGGTGTTACTGACCAAGGCTTTTGAGAAGCACGTAGATGCCATGGGAGTTAAGACTGTTGTTCCCCGCTAGGCCAAGTGGGAGATTGTTGTAGCTCGTGTGTCCTTAGCGTGGATTTTCTGTATTAACATTAATAAAGATGACTTTGGTTATTGCTTTAATTATAATACTACTATGGTATATGTTAATACTACATATAATAAAGGACCCTAGGGAACACAGTAGGCCACTAAGGCGCATGGAGGATCCATGCTTGGGAGACCCAGTGGACCAGTTCTGTGTAGACCTAGAACTAGTTCACAGCTTAGGTGATACCGGTCGCTTCACCGAGAACAAGTTGTTGGCAGGTAGAGGATGTGGTGAAGTCTCCACCACGGGAACGTGGGATTCCCATTCACCTGACCAAGCACGATGATCGTGTTAAATAGGAACCAAAACGGTGCACAGTTCAGTGATTCAGACACTGGTGCAGAAACCGTCTTACTACTATAGATAATCTGTCCTTAACCCTGAGGGACCATGTTCACTGGGCCAACCAGTTGTGTAGTGCTTTGATGTGCCAACGTGTGCGGACCTTCCATAGTCCAATACCACGGTACGTTGGGTTACCCGGCTGGCGCTTGAGTGACATGTAATCCCTACAGGTTATCCGACGTCCAGTGTTAGATGGGTACGGTTTGATGAGTCAATCTGTCCACATAGTTAACCCAGGCCTGGTGGTTGTCATTATGACTGACGATGTTCCGGATGCTAGGCATAGCACCGGAAGGTATGTGGTGTTATAGATGACAAGTCATCAAACCCTAGTCAGATAATCGATCGGGATCTGACGGTGCTCCCCACCGCCCGAGTCGTATCATGGCACCCGTAATAGGAGGGATAAGGATTATCGGAGTATAGTAGAGAACATGGTTACGAGGGAGTAACATAAGTTTAGGATCACTAGAGTTCAACTCGCGTCGCACTCTGGGTGGCTACGCGGGTTAATCGGATTAGGGCTGATTAACGGAACTTTCGGTGTGTCACCGGAACAGTTAATCAGGGATCCGGTTGCAGCTAGAGATCCCGAACCCTGAAGGTTCCACCCTGTCGTTGCGTATAGGAATTGTTCCCCGACCTAGTTGGATACGTTGGATGCGAAGTAGCGCGATGGAGCGCAAGCCCGGAGCCTAAGAACCTAATTCACATGTGTTATAGGCCGTAGGGGTATTTTGGTAAATACTGAAATATATCAAAACATATTGAATATGGATCTTAAAATGAGCGGAATAATTCCAGGAGCTCATAGGCGCTGACGGAACTCGATTCCGAGTAGCGCACCTCACTCAGTCTCAATTTCAGTTTTTCGCTTTTCGTGAAGTGCGTTTTAGTCCGGACTTCACGATAGACACCCGGAAGACCTAAATCCGACCCCCCCTCATCCCTATCCACCTAGGGGCCGGCCCTAGGCTCCTTGGAGCCATGGGAGACCGGCCCTATAAAGGAAATAGGGAGTGGAGGGCTGGCCCTAATGATTCTACTCCCTCCCCTCCAAAAATCCGACCCCTAGTCCTCCTCCTTTGTGGTTTCGGCCAAGGAAAAGAGAGGAAGAAGAAGGGAGAAGGAAGAGGAAGGAAGGAGAAGAAAGAAAGGAGAAAGAGGAGGAGAAAATCTCGAGGCTCGCCATCTTCTTCGCAATGGATTCTTCCGTCGGCTCGAAATCCCTGCACTCAGAGACGGGATTTCGAGGATTCTTCAATTCGCAAAGGACAAGGTGCTATCCGACAGTTTCCCTTGCGATTCAAGTGTGGTTCTTCATCGTTCCGTAATCTTCGGATCATAGATCCATAAGGTATGATGAATCTAAACACCGAAGTAGATGCATGCATGTCTTCCGTAGATCGTAGTATGCCTCTAGGGTGTCCGCACATTTGCTAAGATCATAGATTTGCATGTAGATTGTTTTGTATCACGAATTGTAATGAAACATACACCGTATGATCTTCGGATCTTTTTTTTGCTTCTGCTGTGACTCTGATTAGCGGAACCCAATTCCAACATTAAGGCCTTTAGAGATCCGTGGATCCCTGGTCTCCCTAGTTTTCAGCTTCAATCGGGGACCAACACAAACAGTAATTAGCAATTAGTGGTCCAGGACCTTATTGATCCTATCACCAATACTTGGAACGTTGGGCTACTCGAACATTTGGGCGTTGATGAGGTGAGCAGGAGCGCCATTGCGAGACTCCATATTGGTAATCTGATGGCAGAGGATAAGTTTTGTTGCATTCCCAACAAATCCGACGATTTCTCTGTGAAGTCAGCTTACAAATCCCTCTACATTCATAAGCACCAATCCTCAACATCATACATGGAACTGTTTGGTTGTTGGAAACAGTTTTGGAAGGCGAAGTCCCTATCACCTCGCATCCAAATATTTATTTGGAGGGTTATTCATAATGCAGTTCCTACCCAGCAAAATATCTCAAGGCGTCTCCCCCAAATGGAATCTCTATGTCCAATTTGTAAGTTAGCAGAGAAATCGTTGGTACATCTCTTCTTTGAATGTGAATTCGCTGTTGTAATCTGGTTTGGGGGGCCTAATCCAGTCGATGTTCGACGATCTGTCGATCCATTCCCGAATGGATCCACTACTTCCTTGAGAACTCCAAACCACAATTTGAATCTTACTACAAGGCAACCATTACCATGTGGCATATATGAAAGGCACGGAACGAGCTTATCTTCGAAGGTATGAAACCATGCCCTGTTAAAGTCATCTTGAAGGTCCACAACTTTTTATCCTTTTTCACTAATCCAAGAGTTGAGGAGGAGAGTGGGTTACTGAATTTGGGAAAAACAGTCTACAACAACCAAGTTTGGTTGGTGCCCCCTGCTAGGTACCTAAAAGTTAACATTGATGCGACGGTTAGGTTAGACCATGTGGCATCTGGAGTAGTGATTCGTAACTGTGTTGGGGATCCTTTTCTCTAGCTACTTGTGCAATATTTATCCACTATGCTCCTCATTGGAAGCGAAAGCTTTGGCGTTTTGTGATGATCTCAGGGCAATTCAACAGCTACATCAAAACTTGGCTATTATTGAGTGATAATTCTTCTATCATCCAACTTCTGTTAAATGTGGACTCAAACCCACCTTGGCATCTGCGATCAATAATTGCATAATGTAGAAGTATCATCGCCGAGTCGCCAGGCCTTTCACCGTGCCTGATCTCTCAGGCGACTAATTCATGTGCTCATGCTATGGCTAGTCACACTGCAGATTGTAATGCATTTTTTTTCTTTAGCTTTGCCTGATTGTATCGCTCCTCTCCTTGTTCGGGAGAAAATACAAACTATTAGTATCAATGAAATGAATTTGGAGTCTTTTTAGCCGGCTTGTTTATATGGAGAAGGAGTTCCTGATGAACATAGTAATCAAGTCCAACTCTATATAAACTAGTCGGATGAGAGAGCCTTCATCCGCTTGTCAAAAAAAAAAGCAGAGGTAAAAGGGTGGGCCCAGCCAATCGAGAAGGTATGTACAATGGGTAAAATGTGTGCATGATCTGACACGATTAAAAAACTGGTGATAAGAAAACATGCACAATTTTTCATCATATGCACGAAGTTCTGTTTGCTTAGAAACATATGCACGATAGGAAAAACGTGTGCATGATCTATTTGATTGTCTCTATTCTACTTCTGATGTTTGTAAATGTGTTCCCATGATCGTGCACATAACTTTTCCATCGTGTGCATGTCCAGCATGGGTCTTCATGGGTATGGAAACCCAACAATCTCCCGTTCCAAACTCATAAAGGGGGGACCTCTCTCTAACTAATCACTCCATTTTGATGACCTCCCGACATAGCTCATACTTCTACTTGATGTTCACTCCATCCATAGAAGCGCATTTTCTGCTTCAATCATAGTAACAATGTACTCAACTTTAGTCATCGATAACGTTATGCACTTCTAGAGCTTTAACTATCAAGACATAGATCGCCCTACTAGAGTAAACATATACCATGAAGTAGATCAACTATTGTCCAATTCTACCGCCATGTTCGAGTTTATATATTCTTTCAGAACAAATTTTCCACCGTCAAAGAACGGTCACATCTTTAAAGTGACATTCAAGTACCTCAAGATCCACTTGATAGCCTCTCAGTATTGCTTACCAGGATTCTCTAGACACTTGCTCACCACACCAACCACATGAGCAATATTCAGCCTCGTACAAACCATGCCAGCCATACATCAAACTCTCTACTACTGACGCATAAGGAATCATCGACATCTTCCTTTTTCCATTTTTGATAGTTGATGAACTTCTCAAGCTTAGCCTGAAGTGATTAGCCAGTAGAGTGCAACCATTCTACAACACGATCAATATAACTCTCCTGTGACAGTCAAATCTTTTGAGTTATCTTGTTACGTCTAATCTTTATATCTGAGATTTATTGTGCTAGCCCCAAGTAATTCATATTAAAGGACTTAAACATATCTTCCTTCAATTTGCATATCATATTCGAATCCTGGCCACGATCAACATGTCGTCCATATACAGTAACAAGATTATGAAGCCAGACTCTGTGAAGTATTTCACATAGACGCAATGATCGGCGAACATACACTTATAGCTTTGATTCAACATAAATGAATCAAAAAATTTATACCACTACCTCGAGACTTGATTAAGCCCATAGAGATTCTTTTTTAGCCTACAAACCATATAATCTTTGACCTACGTCAAAAAACCCTCCAGTTGCTCCATGAAGATCTCCCCATCTAGGTATCCACTAAGAAACATTGTTTTGACGTCCAACTGCTCAACCTCCAAGTCAAGACACGTACGTCACCAAACTCGGCATCACTCTAATGGGTGTCAGGGTCACCACAGGAGAATAAATATCTATAAAATCAATGTCGTCTCTCTACTCAAAGTCCTTCATAACTATTATAGTCTTGTACTTCACAATCTTCTTACCGTTGTCCATTTTGAGCTAAAAACTCACTTGTTCCTCAAAGGCCTTTGGCCCTTTGGTAGTTCCACTAACTCATAGGTATCACTTTTCTGTAATGAGGTCATCTCCTCTTTCATCACATTCTTCCATTGCCCATTCTCCCTGTGAGTTTGTGCCTATTGCAAACTCTCTAGCTCCCCTTATTAATAAGCAAGATATACTCATCCTCGGTATACCTCGTAGATGGCATGCGCTCTCATGTAGACCTCCTGACTTCAGGTTCTATATCTTCTTATGGAGGAGGTAGCCTTGCATCTACTCCTTGTCCTTCGTATCCGGCTGGAAGATCCCAATCGATTCTTCTTCATGAGCTTCTTCCACCTATTCAGTCTACAGTGGTAGAAGAGAGACATATCAAAAGCGCTGCTCTTCGGCTCTCCCACTTTATTTTAGTCAATAATCTTATGGTCTTCATAGAACATCACATTCCAGCTTTAAACAATCTTCTTGGATTTTGGATCATAAAGCATGTAGCCGAACTCCTCATCGCCATACCCGATGAAAATACAACGCGTTGCACCCAAACACCTTTCAGGTGAGCATAGGTATCTTTTCGTGTGGCTCATACTTTCTCTAGAATCTCGCTATCTAATGGAGTTGAGGGAGATCAATTGATCAAGTAGCACGTAGTCTGAGCAGCTTCTCCCTAGAAAAACTTAGGCAGCTTCGACCTCGATAACATGCACCTTGCCTTCTCCATAATGGTTTGGTTCATCCGTTTGGCCACTCTGTTTTTTAGTGGAGTTCTCATAACTATCTTTGCATGATGTATTCCCTTCTGAGTGCAATAGTCTTCAAAGGCTTTAGAAGTAAATTCCCATCTATTGTCACTACAAGGGCACTTAAGTAGTTTCCTCTATTTCTATTTTAACCTTGGCATGCAATTCACAAAAACAAAGCACATATTTGATCTTTAGTCTTTGCAAAGAAAATAGTCTCAAACCTTTTGGGAAACTTCGTCAATGAAAGTCACATAGTATCGGTTCCCGCCAAGTGTATTCACATCTATAGGATTGCATATATTGATATGAACTAGATCAAGAAATTCACTCTTCCTTTTCGCCAAAATATCCAGTCATTTCTTGTTCATGTGCCTCAATCATCGGTGCCACAAGTCAGGAGCACTATCATGTTCTGTCACAGTCATGTCATCATTACACAATCGAAATGCAATCTTGTACAGTGTGTAACATGCCCTGCCTTTAGCTACAACCAAAGAATCCTTGGTCAGCTTCCAGACACAATTCCTGAACATCCTCATATACCCATGTCAGTCTAAAGCTAGGCCTAACATCAAGGTTAGGTGCAGGTCAGGACATGTTTAACATCCTTCAGAACCAATGTAGCTCCCATATTTGTCCTAATACACACATCACAATCTTTGAGAAACTATTGTTCCCATCTACTCATTCACAAAATCTCTCGTTTTAAAAGTCACAAAGATGTCCCTCCTTTGTGTAGCATGATATGATACCGATGTGTCGACCACCCATTCAATCTCGTGATCGCACACATGTATACACGGCATCTTCGTTGAGCATAATTACCATCCCATCTCCACCCTGGACAGTAATGGTAGTACCTTCCTTATGCTCTTCGACCTTTCCCTCGTTTTGTTCTTTCTTGAGCTTCTAACAATTCTGTTTCAAGTGGCCATCCATACCACAATAATAGCGTGTGAACTTTCCCATGGACTTGGATCTCGATCTATCTTGTCCATGTCTCTGTTTCTTCCGGCTCTTACTTACGCCCCCCTGTATTCATAGACCAACACCTATGGTTGATCAGTACATGCAGCCTTCCTCCTTCTCTCTTCATTGAGTAAACTGCTCATCACCAAACTCGTCCTCCAAAACCATCTTCATCGCTAACAACTTATTCGCTTATTCGCAATGCTCTGAATCTCATTCAGTTGTTCTATGATAGACCTCCCCTCCTTGTACTTGAGGTTTAACAAGCTTCCTAATGAGAAATGACTTGTTCCCAACGGTCCTCCCTCTATACAACTCCTGCAACTTGATCCATAGTTTGTGCCCCGATGTCCCCATGGACACATGATGGAAACTTCTGTCATCCAACCATTGCATAATTGTCTCAATGGTCCTCTGGTTCAAAATCTTCCATTGATCATCGGTTTTCTTCTCTAGCTTCGTTGCATCACCTTCAATTGGGGCAAATAGATCCTTGCAATACAAGATATCCTCTATTTTTAGTTTCCAAATCAGCCAATTAGATCCAGTGAGACAAATCATCTGTGTGTTGTTCTATATCTTAACGAGCTTAGATCTCAAACCCTTACAGATATTCAACCCAGAAATAACCAAGCCTAAGCTATGATACCACTGTTAGATACCCTCTCGCCCCAAAACTCAGGTGGTAAGGAAAGGTCCACAGAGGGTATATAAAGACACCACCGCCCAGCCCCCCAGTCGATGTGGGACTAAACCCAACAATTGAGGCATATGATTAGATATTGAGAGATTTAATATTAGATATTAAAAGATCTGTATGCTCTATGTATATCATTGTAAACCACAATGCAAATCAATCAAGAAAAATCGTCCTTCTCTTACACTCTCTTCTTTATGTGTCGTCATGGCTCTTTTCTCTGAGGGTGATTGAAATTCTTCATGATATCAGAGCTGTCAAAATCTCTTAATGGAGTCATCGATCCTCCGCCATTAGCAATTCCAACCACCACCTCCATCAACTGACACCAACGCAGCCACATCCTCAGCTCCATTACACTGCAAAATTTCCACCCACATATACAACGAGTGCAAAGTTCAATAGATGGATTTGTGTTGTTAAAAGTTTTTTTTTTCTCTCAAATCATATGCTCTTTTCCACATTTTTCATGTGAATTTGTGGTTAAAAATATGCTATTTCCTTGGGGTCATGTGCCTAAGGTCCTTGATAACAGATCGGTATAGTGATAAGGACCAACAACAAGATGGTTTTGTACCATGTCCTCCTGTTTGGAAAAGATCCATTTTACCCTTAGACCATTTGAAAAACAACCATTTTACCCCTACATGTAGTTGTACAGTAGAGTAACTTTCAGGTATTATAGGGTAACAAAAAATAAATAATTTTTATTTTTACTACAATGAAATTACTGTATCAATTGTTACTCTTTTTATCTCCGAATTGTTACTCTTTATTACCGAATTGAGTAACAATTACCACAGTGATTTCACTGTAGCAAAAATATTTTTATCGAGATTTCTCAAAAAATTGCTACATGAAATCACTGTAGCAATTGTTACTCAATTAGGCAATAACGAGTGACAATTGCTCGTTGCAGTGAGAAGTAACATTTGTGATTTTAGTATTAGGGACAGTTTTTTCATTTAAAGGGGATAAAAGCCAACAAAGAAACTTGGTCTAAATGCAACTTTTTCGAAAGGGAACTGGTGCAAAGCTATCTTATTGTTTATCCTTTACACTAAACCGATATGCTCTCAGGGACCTATCACTAAGTCCCCCCCCCCACCCCTCTTATTTTCTTTTGTTTTTAGCAAACATAAACCTAAATTGTAAAAATGAAAACGACTTGAGAAACTAAATGTCAAACTCAAATTATCTTGTTCATTTGTTTATTTCATAGTAGGAGTATACACTTGCAATGCACGTGTGCGAAGACAGAGAGAGTTGGGAGCCTCTTTTATTCGAGAAATGCTATTCAGCCCGAAGGTTCTCCCGATTCCGCTCGGTACGACTAATGTGACAGCATACAATTGGTGGCTGAATTTCACTAGTGATATTTCAATCTTTAACACCACCAGTTGTACGTTGCCACATCAGTCGTACTGAGCGGAATCAGAAAACCTTCGGGCTGAATAGCATCTCCTTTTATAACCCCGCTTTGTTCAAAATTAAATACCAAACCCCCCCTCCCCCCCCCCCCCCCCCCCCCCCGCAGTTTAGCCCAAAATGACTTAAGCCCCCTATAGTTAACAAACTATATTTTGCCCCCTTCAATTCAATTTTGATAAGACAGAAATTACCAAAGATGAAATTCAGCAGTTGACAAAAGGGGTGGTTGTGCTAACATTTAAACCATTAGGGACCAATTTGGAACAAAAAAAACCTCAGGGGGATTAAGTGATTTGGGCTAAACTTCAGAGGGGTAAAGTGTAATCCAAAAAATATTTTTAATGCTGTCATTCTACCACATCAAGCCTCTTACAAAATATTTAAGCAGCCAATGAAAACTCTCTTGCTCTAGTTGTATTATCTCCTTTTACACTTGAACCTTTATAACTACAAGTCTTCATACAAGTAAAAAGAAAAACATGGCAATTTTCACCTCTTCTGCTTCTTCAGAAAAGATGTCCTTCCATTCCCAGCCAGTTTCATTTCACTCTTGTTTGGTTTAAACAGCTTCCGAACATCGCCCTCGCTCAAGGTCCTCTTACCAGCTAGATCAGCAAGCTCGGTGGTGGACGTTATCCTCTTCCCGGATTTCCTCACAAATGGAGTTTCTTGGCATGCTCTGATGAATGGATTGCTACTATTTCCCCCAATGGTTGCACCGGCAGACTTTCTCCTTTTGGGGCTGAGCTTCTGGCCTGGAAACCCCAACTTGGCCATTGAGATCTCGAGGCCGGGAAACTCCGGGCCCAAAGATGGTGTTTTCTTTTCATTACGAGTATCGAGGCCTCGGTTGATATCGTCACTCACCTTCTCATGCCTTCTGCGCTTGTTCTCGAGGGATTTTTGAGACGAGGGTGATGCTAGTGCGCTATGTTCTTGAAGATTACTGGTGGATCCGAACGTGGCCTGAAACTCTTTGTATGCAGCGTCTTTCGCTGCTTGGCTCAGTTTCCACTGCTCGCGCTTTCGAGCAAACCTGCAGCAGTGCAAAGAGAATAAGCTCCAAGGGTAGGTTGGCTTGAAACAGACATTCACAAACACGATAATTGACTCAGAGCTCCGGTAAGTCGGCTTCGTCTGACATGAACCAATGAGTAAAGATCTGATGGCTAATTGCTATGTATTGCTATAATTCCGAAACAAGCTCTGAAATGAAAAAAAAAACATATTTAATAACAAAAACGTAAGTAGGGCACATGGTTCAAAATATCAGTATCAATCTCCATATTGTTCAGCCCCAAAAAACGGTATGTACGGCAATATGTACTGGTATCGGTCCGTACCAGCGTGAATAGGCTTTTTTTCAAAAAATTATGAAAGAAATATTCAAAAATTGCAGAATAATCTAAAGTGTTGGTTTTTTACATTTGTTTACATTAGTGAGCAAAATATAGGTATGTACCAGTCCTCGTTAAAGTCAATGTCCATCATACAAGCAATGAAATGAAATGAAATGAACACAAGTCATAACTCATAAATTCATGCCATAAGTCATAATCACAAGTCATGGATACTGAAACAAAACATATCACAAGCCATAAGTCGTAAGTTCAAAACTCATAACTTAAAACTAGTGCCAAAGTAAGTAAGCAAAAGCAACACAGAAATATAGGGGAAAAGCAAACTAGAAGCCACAAGTGACCCCAACAGGTGGAACCCCTCAGGACCCAAGGCTCACAAACAAGTAGCGAACCTCAATACCAAGTCGAAGCCTGACGTGGCTCGAAATTACTATGATGATCACCTTCATCAATGAGAGGGTAATCATATCAGTATGTCTTGGATTTTGAAATTGTCATCATTGCAAGACAATAATATGAGTAGTACTTGCATGGATCTAAAAACTGGAAGGCATAAGCATAGCCTCCCATAACTTGCTGCCCTCCATCTTCGCCACCTGGTTGTCCTTCTGGCACTACTTCAAATGAACATGTATATCTATGTGTAGCGTACACCACGACCGTCACCATACTCATTAACCCTCTCAAATACATTCACCATGGCATCTACCATGTCGCTAGTCTATCACCACGTCCAGCTTGAGATGGTGGAGAGGATGGAGAAACCGAAGGTGAAGGTGACTGTCATGGGCTCAAAGTAGAATCAGGCTCTAACTCGAGGTCAGGATCATGCTCAGCAGCTCAGGCTGAACTCTATATCGTTGATCGTAGGCCCTCAATCGATCCACAACTAACTAGCTCTTTTCCTTCAAAGTCTGGAATCCTCTAGCCACAGTACCACCTCCATCCAATACTGGCTCATCTACCTCCTCTAGCTATGGCTCCAATGGAGGGTTATTCTCCACAGAGAAGATTCATTCTGCTCACCTAGCTTCACCAGCCTACAATTTCTAGCAATCAACCTCAAGTTGTAGTTGATGAAGACAAACTTATTCAACTTTTGCACTACTTGGGCAGTTTCTGGGCTAGGTGTGAATCAGAGAGTAGGTACTCCAGTTTCACTTACAATTTGCTGTAGAGGAGTCTAGCTAAGAACCCTACTAGCATCATTTCCCAATGTCGGGACACACTCGAAAAAATTTATCCACCACTAAGTTGAAAGTTGTGTTAATCTAGATGATTTCAAATACAACTGAACTAGAAACATGCAATTCCCAAATCTTACTAGGCTGGCATCTCGTGATCATCCACCACACAAGTGGATTCTCGAAGATTCCAATCCCATCAATGAAGTAATCAATCTGATGAGTGATTATTGGTTTGTGAACTTATTAAAATACACAGGAGATTAGAACTTTTCGAACTAAGTTAGTGAACTTACTTCAGTGATGGCCGGGTCAATAGGATTTGTCAATAGAGTCCTAATCACATGTTCAATCCAACCCACACCCCCCCACTAATCATGCGGCAAGTGATGACACAACAGACCTGAGGGTTCAGGAATAGCCCATGCAATACATATAATGAAAGTACAAAATATAACAACCAAAATGAAGTTAGGGAGGCATTAGGTACATAAAACATCAGCTATGAAACCAAAATATATGTGTTAAATGAAGTTGTGGTGGAGTTGCTGGTCCAACTGCTTGTCAATAATCTCCAATTACTTACATCAGCACCTGCAGTTGGCCTGAATGACCTGCTTTCCCAGGTCCATAGCATCACATACATGTCCCATAGTCAGTTTTCTAAACTGTAGAACTTTGATAAGCGACTCTAGGACTTTCAACGCATCCTGTACTTGAACCCGAAACTTGTCTTGCTGAACAATATGTACTACGTCTACGACCGTGGCCTGCCCTATCATGCTTGGACTGCTATCATTCGGGGGATATGAACATCTATTGCGGCCCACCTCTTCACGACTACTAATGCAAACTCCCCAATGCAATAAAATCTATAGCAAATCTTGTAAAGGCAGGGTCTAGGAGTTCTTGGCCATCTGTGAACTTCTTCATCAATGCATCATCCAAATGCAATTATATATGAAAAGAGGTAATTTTTTGGACTTTTCAATAACCTTGGCAACAATAAGCTTTTTGCATAGTCCCTCAATCATCAGGTCCAACAATTAGCAGCACAAGGTGACCTGATGTAGGCGAGCGCCAAGGTTCTAAAAAGTGCTAGGCGCTAGTCGGGCGGTGGGAGGCCGCCTAGCGCCTAGGTGTTTTGACTATTTTTAATTATTATGATATTATATATAATATATATGTTTTAAAATTACTATAAATTCAAGATTATCTCAATCATTATTTTAAAAAACAAGTATTATCTACTCCTCGCTCATTCCCCATTTTCTTCTTATTGATGATCATGGCATTGAATTGGACATAAACTAGGTTAAAAAAAAAGGAAGGAAAGCCCAGCCCGCTTGGACCGCCCAGCCCGCCTAGATCTGCCTGGGCCCTCTTAAACCCGCCTAGTCCGCCTGGCTCGCCTAGGTGGCCGCCTAGCTCCGTCTAGAGGCCTGGGCCGCTTTTTTGCACCGTCTAAGGGCTAGGCTAGGCGATGGGGGACCTTCTAGCGTCTAGGCGGCCTCCTGGGCCGCTTTTTAGAACACTAAGCGCCCAGATTTTCTACAGCTGATTGTATATTTTGGCTCCCCACGAAGATCTAGGAGCCCGATCGGAGATCCATCGGATGCCCTAGATTCACCCTTTCATTATCTATGTTTCATTTTTTTATTTTGCCTTGATCCGACTTGTGGATCTTAAGTTATAAACAACTTAATTTCATGTTAGCCTAGGTGTGAATGTTGTTCTCACCCGACTGGAGCCTAATTAAGTTTAAGTCGTCATGAAGCGGTTTAATAAGATCCGTTGGATCTAATTAAAGGCCGATGCATGATATGGGATCTTATGAAGCCTGATAAAAGCCCAAGAGAAGCCCAATCGCAGCCTCTTTCTTTTTACACGTTTTCAATTGTGGAGTCCACCCGGACACCGTATAGACACCGTACGACATGCTTTCCTTAGGAATGCGTGACTTCTTTTTCCACCGTGGTTTTCACACTCTTGTCTCTCCCTCTCTTTCCTTCTATTCTACCACTTTTATTTAAACTCTCAACCCCTAATGAGGTTAGACTTGTTTTGAATGAAAAGAAACCCTAGTTTTTCAAGAACGGAGCCATCAACTTGTTCGAGAAGTCTTCTCCGACGTTTCAACCTTGCTTTTTCGTCTTTTCTTCCACTGCAAGATTCTACCCTCCGCATCGACACTCTTCATCATCTTCGCGAAAGATCGGCGCGAAGATCTACTTCCTTCAAAGGTTGTTCGTCTCGGCTTCTTCACCTAATCACATTTTCTTCCAGATCGTCCTCCCTCCTCCGCCACTTCTTCCAACGGGTATCGGGATCATGACGAGCATCCCCCGAGCAATGTTTAAAATGGCGAAAGGCGTACCGAGGCGTTTTTCCTCTAGAGAGGCGAGGCGTAAGCCTCAAGGCGCATCGAGGCGTAAGCCTCAAATTTTTTGGAGGCGTTTTGGTAAAAAAAAAAAAAGAAGAAAAACTTCATAATAAATACTATTATTGAATGTGTCATAATAATTGAACTAGATATGCATAATAAATCACAGTGTATTAGAAAATATCTTATATGATACGATTGAGCACTCCTCGAGCAATCTAACAACAAAATAAAAAGTCAAATTGCTCAAACACACTTAATTTTTTAATATTCAAGATAATAATTAAAGTAGCAACTAACAAGTAATAACAAACAATAAAAAACGAATATAGGACTAACATTGTCAAGATTCAAAAAAAAAAAACAATGATACAAATACATGAAATGGTAAAATACAAAGAAAAAATCATAGAAAAAACTAGTAGAAGAAGCAAGATCATGATCTATACCTTTAAACTTGAAACAAATCTTGATTTCTCACTTGTAGTTGGTAGACAATCCACAAAGAAGAAGAATACAACTTCGGAATTAAAATCGGAAAAGAAATGAGCACTAAATCTTGATTTGGGTTTTTGGAGGCAAAGGGATTTCAAAACCTAAAAAGATCTAAAATGGTTTAGGAGGTTTCAATAGGTGAAAAAGGGCCCATGGGGGCGATTTACATATCAAACCCTTTGTGCCCCTTCCACACCAAACATTGGTTTTAACCCCTCCCCGCCTATGTTTCACGCCTGGAGCATGAGACTTACGTCTCGAACGCCTTGAGGCGTTCCTCAGACAAAGGCGTATACACCTCTTGATACAGATGTGTAGGTTTTTTATATGTGGCTGATGAGGCGTGCGCCTCGAGGCAACACAGGACCGCCTCACTTCGAGGCGGGCCTCGAGACGTAAGCCTTAAACGCCTTTTTAAACACTGCCCCCGAGATACATCGTGGATAGACAGTAACTCATTCCAACACAGTAATCGTCCCTCTTTGTTTTTCCTGGTCTTTTTCTATTGGCTATTGGACTATTATCGGATCTTTTGGGTTTCATAAGTCTTTCACCATCATCGTGCTTTTCTTTAGATCTGATATTTTGTTGAATCATGGCTTTAGTACTGTGATAACATATCTATTTGATTGATGCGATTAAATTAAATAAGTCATATTTGCATTGTTTTCATCATATGAACACGTATTGATACATTGGAACAATATATTTGATGTTAGCATATGATTATCTAGCTTGCCTCGTTGCTGATTAATTGTTAAAATCTGCACCTAGGCTTCCCAAGAAACCCGAATGCATCATGACCCAAACAAGTGCTTCCTTATTTGCATTAGTTTTAGGCCCGCAGCCTTATGTGTGGCCTCATTATCTGTAACAATCTAACCTATATATTCCTCCCCAACTTCTTCTACAACCTCATTCCTCAAACTGAGGATGTAATTCGAATACTTTACTTTTTTTGTTGCACCAACAGACTCCACAAACTTGTCCCCACGACCAAGAAATTGATCAGTGATCGCCGATTGATGCTTGGACAACTATCACACATGATAGTGCATCCCCGTTCTTTCCAGGATTTCTTAAAGCTAGTACACCAAACAATTGTCTACTTGTACGCTTCCTCAACATGTGTGCTCAATATGATAGTGTGGCCATATGGGGGCCGTAAGCCCAAGACCATACACTGCCACATCATCATACGGTCTGAAAATAGTCAAAATACGAAGAAGAAACATGTGGCGGAATACTATTATGCAAGAAGAACTGCCTCGTGGCACAATAAGCGTACTCCTTTACATTCTTGCCCACATTGTTAAATGCCAGTCTGTGTCGCTGACTGTCTCCAATGGGCATAAGGGTCCATAAAATTTGCTACATATGCGGCTCACTGAGAGGACCGGAGTATCACCTGCACGCAAGGACAAAAAATTGAAATATTCAAGAAATTTCTTGAAATATTTCGGTTTTTTAGAACCCGATACGAAATATCACATACAATCTCTATTGATCGAAAAACTGCAGGATATTTCACAATATATCGCAAAATAACATGAAAATTTTCAAAATATTTCGAAATATTCTCGAAACCCTCCAATTTTCCAAACTTAGCACTTAAAAAAAAACATGACTAGGTTCAAAAGAAGGTGTATTCAGCATTATATAAAAACACTTAAGTAAATGATCCTTATGTCCTCCATTTACTTTAAGTTATTTTATGTAAATAAGCAATACCCTCCCATTTGGATTTAATAAAAATATTAAAATACAAAGGAATCAAAATGTAATTTCGAATTCCTATACAAAGTAAGACTATAATTTTGCTAAAAAAAGTTTAGTGGAACAAAAACCTCAAAATATTCTAGATCGGAAAAAATCTCAGAAAATCTATAAGTATAAGATCGACTTTAAAACCCAAAGATTGGTAAAATATTTTGAATCTATAAAAATTTGTTTAACAAGAACTCTTTTTCCCTCCAGACTTAGCCAAAATCACAATTTTTCAGTATTTTGACAAAAAGTCGAGATAAAGCAAAAGCCATACTCTTTTGAAAACAAGACCAATATGAAGTGGGTACCAGACGTTTTATAGCAGTGGCCATGGGAGCTGGACAAGGTGAATAGAGACATGGAGGACATATATTTGATATAATTTATTTATCACTTAAATGAAAGAAACCATTTGAATAATCCACCAAATTGGATGGTCCTTGCCAGAAGCAATGCTTAATGTGACCATATCATACGAATCCTACCTATTGCAACAAATATCATGCACAAAACACTATCAATCTTGTATTTGCATATCAACAACTTTATACGATCAGATTTTATTTTTGATAAAACAATATTTCCAATTTTTCAATGTTTAGATTGTTATGCATTACACAACATACATCGAGATACAAGCTATGTACAGTTCCACACCCCAAGAGAGTGTAGAAATGTAGTTTAATTGTTCCAAAGTGTGTATCTAGGCTAGATTTATGACAATCCAGAGTTTGACTGAAAATTTCCATAAGAAATTAATATTTCCACTATTTCTATAAAACTGCAATATTTCCACACTGTGGAAATATTTCCATATCCAGAGTGTCAAAATGTTATTCGAAATGAAAATTTCGAACCTTGACTGCTAGTTATCATCGCGACGTCGTGCATTGAAAACACGACATGGTGAAATCCCCAAATCGCCACGTAACTCACCAGCTCCAGATGAGACGCCTGCCTCAAACAGTCCTCCTATATACGCCGCCTCACGTTGTAGATTAGCATTACGAAAAGACTCCCCCATAGCCATAGTCACCAAGTTCGGGTTAATTAAAAAGTATGGCAAGGATAAAATTGGGAACGTTCAACGAGAATCGAAAGTTCATAAGAAAAAAAAAACGAGTAAAAGTTGGGGGAAAAAACAGATTCAGGATTTAATCGGCGAGGGTGAAATTTGAAAAAAATCGGCAAGTTTGGGGCCTTTGAAAGTCAAGTTTTAGCCTATATTTAAGTGACAAAGACATTTAGAACGTGACTTTCATAACAACGATATGAGAATAATAACAAATCAAAAGTTAATCATGCAAGTAAGCAACAACCTAACAAAGTAACATAACAAGTTACTAATATCATGATAACATCATGCCAAAAGAAAATAATATAAAACTAAGAGGAGTTACAACTTAAAGTTTCATCAAGCAATGCATTGCAATATATGCACAAGGGATTATAGAGCTGGGAGACTTGAACATGATAAGCTTAAGATCATGCAAAGATGATCATTTGAAAGTAAACATGATAAGCTTAAGATCATGCAAAGATGATCATGTAAAAGTGAATAGGAACAGGGTATATATGTAATATATACAAAAATGGAATTGAAAAATGAACATGCAAAGGAAAAAAAAGTTGAACATTCAAGGCTTAACTCATACATGTAATTGAGGGGAAAAAGTAGTCGTCAACGGTCACTGACCGGAGGAGAGAGGTTGATTTGTGTGGCCACCCACCGCACAAGAATTTGGGGTCGAAGAAGGTGGAGGGGAGGAGGAGAGAGGCGAGTTGTGTAGTCATTGACTGTAGGAGAGCAAGTGTTTGCCAGTTGTACAGGTCTCGCACGATTTGATGCTGCCGGCCGCGGTGCTCTGAAACCCTAGAAGAGGTGCTGTCAGGCGCCTTCCAATTCACCCGTCACATTTTACCTCTCTCCTGAGTCTTGTTCCGTGCGTTTTTTTATCTTGGTAAAGAGAAGCTTGTACCATACCTCAGTCCTATGTCACGCCCTAAAAGTTGAAAGGTATATCCTGTGTGCCTATTATAATAGACCGATAAGATGACCTTGTGCATAATTTAAGCGAACAGTACGATGTCACCAAAACGGCCTTTTTAAACATGATTTATTAAAAAAAACGTCAATTTTGTAACAAATTTAAATCAAGGTAAAAAACAGATAATATTTGGCAGAGGTGTAAAGCGCGTTTTAAACGTGTTTTTTAAAAATAAAACGGCGATTTTTGTGACTATGTTCATAACTACAACAATCACTAGATCTGAGTCTTCGTTGGTGCCAACCATTACTTCTCTTTATGCATCCACCTCTTGTCTTCTCATATTATCTTATACAATATTATTTTCTTTTAACTCAGCTAATAGCGCCTACATTCCTTCTTGATTTCAGTTGGAACCTTCGAACATCCAGTCACTTGGCACGTTTAATATGCCAAATGTTACTTCAGTCTCGTAATGACACCATTTATGACCCTCCCACAATAATTGCACTTAATCTTATTTTGAACATCTACGAATTGGGGACCCAGCTAATAGCGCTTTCGTTCCTTTTTTATTTCAATTGGAACCTCCGTACATCCAGTCACTTGACACGTTAATATGCCAAATGTTACTTCAGTCTCGTAATGACACCATTTATGACCCTCCCACAATAATTGTACTTAATCTTATTCTGAACGTCTACGGATTGGAGACCTATGTGCCCATGTCGGATCATATCTGGAAAATTATTATCGGATCATATATGTAATCGTGCTTCGATTCGTCAAAATCTTGTCAAAGTCGTCTTACGAACTCTAGATCCCCTCTCCCTTAATTTCCCACAATGCCAACTTGCCCAATAGAAACTAAAAAATCGGACACAAAACACTCAAAAAAACTTATAACCCACTGTCGATACGTATTGGGTTTGTACATACCGGTACAAATCGGGTTTGCACGTATCGGTCCATATAGGAATTGCCATCCGCTATGAGGACCTGTACGACTAGTACCAAGCATGTTTTGAAATCTCGATTGATACCAAACTGTACCGGCAGGCACGACTCGGAATCAAGCCAAACCGATCCGATATAGGCCCCGAAACCAGTTCCCGGACCGTACTAACTACAAACTAAATAGCTTTTTACTCGAGGGGACATGCACTAACTAAATAGCTACCACATTAGTTATCATTTTGGACAATATAGGAACAAGGTTTCTTACCTCCACAGTTAGATTGCCCTACTAAATAGGAGCTTGCCAACAAAGTGGGTTTATAAACACACGCAAGGTCCTGAATAGCCTCACTTATGTTATTATGTACCACCGATTGTATGTGATTTCTATATTTGTTTTGGCAAGGCAACCATAGCTATGAACATACCCATCATCAAGCAACAGTTCCATCTGAACTGAACTAACATTTGTTGGTTCTAGTTTGGTTATGATGTGGTTGACTATAGAGTATCTTTAGTTATCTCAGAATAATAGTTAGTTGCAACCAAAAAAGTCAAAGTTGATTTGCTCATTCATCCGATTTAACTTCATAACAAAAAATGGAACTCCCAGTCGCCAGGAAAAAGAATAGATCAGAGAAGTACAGGCAACGAAAGAAGTTTAAAAGGATTATCAGCTTACCCATCAATATCAAGTTTCCTTAGCAAATAGGGACCATGCTTTGTCTTGGAGAGCTCAGTTTGCACGGCAAGCAACTCTGCTGCTATAGCCTCTTTCATGGTCAGATTACTAGCAGCGAAGCACTTCTCCACTGTGAATGAGCTGGAAGGATGCATTGAAAGCTCTCCAAAATGATCCCGTAGTCTTCAAAAGAAGTGTACAAAAAGGAAGGGGCAATATTAGTATGAAATCTTAGAGGTTTCTCTCAAAATAAAATTCCTTTTCTTTTCTGGTAAACTATAAACAAGATGTAACTACTTATTTTGTAAAAATATACAGCAGAGATATCACTAAGACAAATATCATGAAGTCCCCTGTAGAGAATTTCCCGGTATAAACTCATCTGCAACCTCGACATTATCAAACTCGTAAGAATTACAACTCAAATCTTCTTATCCGATTAAAACATCAAACTAAACCCATTTTCTATTGAGTTCATCTGACAATTGACATGGCTAATTAAAGAATATAGTAACTAAAGAACTCCAGCAATGGAGGATCAAACAATAGTTTATGACTTAAAATTAATGTATGAAAGAAGGCAAAACGGA
The DNA here is from genome assembly GCA_947650365.1 of Chamaelirium japonicum. Classification (NCBI taxonomy): domain Eukaryota; kingdom Viridiplantae; phylum Streptophyta; class Magnoliopsida; order Liliales; family Melanthiaceae; genus Chamaelirium; species Chamaelirium japonicum. Next base: position 1,160,684 of record CANTAL010000044.1, read on the forward strand.
GATGCCTATAGTTGTGAGCGCGCGCGCGCGCATGTGTGTGTGTGTGTGCGCATGTGTGTGTGTGTGTGTATGTGCGCGTGTGTGTGTGTATGTGTGCGTGTATATATATATATATATATATATATATATATATATATATATATATATATATATATATAGGGTCAGGATCCATAGACTTATACTTTTACCCGTCATCCAAACCGCTGAATAAAGGTTTCAGAATTTGTTGATTTTTTGCGAGGAGGATCACATTGCCTTAGATTGCACATCCACAAAAAATCAGTACATTCTAAAATCTCTAGGTGTATAAAATCTAAAAGGCTTTGTCGACCCCATTTTAACTGTTAACATGACGAGCACATTTGATACACCTAGAGGTTTTAAAATATACTGATTTTTTGTGGATGTGCAATCGAAGGCAATGTGATCCTTCTCGCAAAAAACAACAAAATCTAAAACCTCTATCCAACGGTTTGGATGACAGGTAAAAGTATGGGTCAAAAAATGATGGGTCTACCGATCCAGACCCATATATATATATATATATGAGGGCTGGGTTCCTATGACATGTGGTGAATTAGTAATGCTAGAATGTTTAGAATGGGCTGAATTTTTTTTAGGGTGATCACCTTACCTTAGATAGAATGTCCACAAAAAATCAAAGCATTCTAAAACTTGTTGGGGCATCAAATGCTAGAAGCTTTATCGGCCATCCATTTTAACCGTTAAATTGAAAATCATATTTGATGCCTCTAGAAGTTTTAGAATGAGCCGATTTTTTGCGGGGGTCCTATCTAAGATAGGGTGATCATCCTCATAAAAATTCAGAACATTCTAAATATTCTAGGGTTACTAACTCACCATATGTCATAGGGTACTCCCTAGGACATGTCATAGGAACTCATTTCCCTATATATATATATATATATATATATATATATATGGGGAGGGATACTCTTACTCATGGCCTCTTACTCATATAGTTACCTACGATCCAGGCCGTCCATTAGATCCCGACGTACAGTTCGGATTAGATGGGGAGTTAAAGCAATGGTGTCCGCATTAAATGTCCGTATTAAAAGTCTATATTAAAAGCCCGCATTTAATGCAGACACCATTGCTTTAACTCCCCATCTAATTCGAACCGTACGTCGGGATCTAATGGACGGCTCGGATCATAGGTAACTATATGAGTAAGAGGCCATGAGTAAGAGTATCCCTCCCCTATATATATACTAGTGCATGCCCATGCCTGTCGGCACTGCAGCGGGCCGCCTTCGGCGGCAACACCCCCCTGGGCATCACCACCCCCACCGTCGTATGCGACGACAATACACCTGACCGCCTTCGGCATGCCCATGCCGATTGGCACAAAGCGGGAGCCTTCGGTGCGACCAACCAACCCCCAACTCCGCTACCCCGGGGGGAGAGAGAGAGAGAGAGAGAGCAGGGCCGTCTCGATACAAACTGAGGCCTAAGGCGAAAATTCTAAATGGAGCCTTTTTTTATTTATTTTTTTTCATAATGGGCCGGGCCTAAATGGTGGGTATATTGGCCGTGAGTGAGGTAACCAAATCACCGGGCCGTTTTGGTAGCCAACCCGACCTGACCCGTTTAGTAAACGGGTTAAAGTCGAGTCGGGTTTGGGTTTAAGTTTTTGACCCGTTTATTAAACGGGTCGGGTTCGGGTTGGGTGTTTTGCCCTTATACCTATGTCTCAACCTGACCCGACCCATTGCCACCCCTACTTGAACGCAGACGTAGGTCTGCAACTTGGGCGGGCCAACCCGAACCCAACCCGAACCCAACCCAAATTTGGGCGGGCTAACCTGAACCCAACCCGAGCCCAATCCGAATTATTTCTCCTCTACCATATTGAGGCCGATCAACCCATCCCGCACAACCTGATCAACCTGGCCAACCCGACGGATTAGGCTAGGGCTAAGGAAGTTCAAACAGACCTTGGGTTGGGTTGGGGGTACAAAATATGCTAAGTTAGGACTTTGAGGTTTGGGGTACAAAAGAAAAGGACAATGTTGGTATTAAAGGGTCGATAGGGAGAGGGGCTAGTTACAGATTTTTGGGGTATGAATAAAATTTCCCAAAGATTAGGATAAATTATACATTGCCCCTCTTTAGTTTTGCTCAAAATCACTTAACTCCCATGTAGTTTATTTTGTTCCAAATCGCTCCCTAAAGTTTGAAATGTTAGCACAATACACCCTTTTGTCAACTACATAATTTCCTTGTTTGGTGATTTTTATCTGATCGAAACTGAATTGGAGGGGGCAAAATGTTGTTTTATAGCTACAAGAGGGTTTAGTGTTTTTAAGCTAAACTTTAGGGGGCAAAGTGTAATTTACTCTAAAGAATCTTATATTAATTGAGATTTGAGAGTGATTTTCGTGAGGGATTTTCGGTGATTGGGTTGCCTTCTTTGTGAGCCAATTAATTCTGTATTAATTGAGGGACTTCCCTTGTGAAGAAGTGAAGGGATGAGTCCCACTCTATGGTTAGATCAAGAGATGATGATCAAATCTATCCGTTCATTTTTGTCTAGTCAGCAAGTTGTTCCATTTTGTCTAGTCAGCATGTAGACCGCCGTGCCATGTTATATATATATATATATATATATATATATATATATATATATATATATATATATATATATATATATATATATATATATATATATATGGGCATGCTTCAGTGCGGTCTACGGTCCGCATCCGCAGCCGTCCGATGCCGCGCGCGCGGTGCGGTGCACCGCATCGGATGGCTGCGGGTGCGGACCGCACG